>JAVKLA010000047.1:14973320-14987229 GCA_034782735.1 Sagittarius serpentarius | reverse complement strand
CATCCCACTGGGTGGGGGGGAAGTGAGTGAGCGGCTGCGTGGTGCTGAGTTGCTGGCTGGGGTTAAACCATGACAGAGTTCACAAGGACCAGAGGCTTGAGTCCTGAATACGTGCTGAACAGAACAGGCTAAGAGAGAGGGACTTAGAAAACATCATCGGATCTAACCAGATATCAGATCTTTACAAAACAAAACTAGCGTTCCTGTCCTTCCTTCAGTCCTGATTTTTTTGTCTTTCTTGATTTGTTTCTTCTCCTTGACTTTTTTCAGAAGTTTGCTTTTCTGTTTGTTTGTCTTAAGAAAAGCATTTTAGTGTAGTGACTATTTTTTTTTCAGTAAGAAAAAAAGCAAAAAGAAACGTCTCAAAGAGTTGGCCAGATTTTGGAGTGGTTGCTAAGATCCCCTGCTCTTCGTTTCTCCAGGCACAAAAATGTAAGAAAGTACAGAAGTCAGAATTTAAAATTTTTGCTATCATTTTCACTGACCTTTTATGTGGATTTTCTTATTGTGTCTTAAAAGAAAAGGAAGTAAGACCTTCTAAGCCATCTCAGCTAATAATTTCCTCTTCAACTCTTGCTCCTTTCCTCCAAAAGGTACTATCTTTTAATACAATCTACAAAGCCATTAGAAGAAAAAAATATCCTTATTAAGACTTTCTGCAGTTTATAGGAATGGAAATAAAGATTGATAAGAAAATGTAGGACTCAGTAACTTTGTTTTGTTAGCATTTTAACTATTTTACTTTTTTTTCCTTCTGTATGTTTAGTGAAAGGCTCAAGAAACTTTTAAGTCACTATTTGCAATGAAAATGAGCTAGGTTAGTTCTAGAACTTTGCAGCCCTTGTAACTCATTTAACTCTTTAGCATAATGCAATCATGTTAACACCTTTAGCCTTCTGAGCCTATTTGTTCTACCAAGATTAACAAACTTAGCTATTAAACCTAACAAACAAACAGCTGCATGTGAGAGGAGCCAGGAAGGGAAGAGGGCACGTTTCTGTGTTTCTAACTGTGGTTCACTGCTTGCCAAGAAGATGCTCTGTAAGGAGAAGACCTGAATGAAAGTGTCACCAGATTCTAACTTTAGAGACATTTTACAGAAGCCTTAAAGCAGAGTATATAAATAGATATAAATAGTGACCACTACAGGCATTAATAAAGACACTGCTGAGTAAGCAAACTGAAACCATAAAAGTAGGTTTTAAAAACAGGGACATTTTACAATATTTTTTTTTAACTGAGTGAAATAGCTATCATTCCACTTTGCAGAATTTATTCTGAGTTCTGGAAACACCTATAAAACTATATGTTATTAACAGTGGCATATTGATTACAAAATACTTCACTTCTTATTATCACCCTGGAAGAGATACGGAACAAGATATGCCCTTATGAAGACTGCATGCTCTCATTTTACAACCGATTATAACATTTAAAAGGAAAAATATCTGTTCTTGTGACTGCAGATAAAATTTCATCTCAACTACAACCAAAACATCATTATTAACACAAGATACTTGAGTTAATCTGCTTTTTCCTCCATGACCTATCTGACACTGTATGTATTTAACGTTATTTGCCAGTTTTTCTCTGAAATGTAGCTTGGCATAATAACAGCCTTTCTTGACTGATGGAATGAAACATACAGTTGAAATCCTGTGCTGCTGAGGGAAAGGGAGAAAAAATTTTTTGACAGCATGTTTTAGTTTCGTCTCAATCAATCAGACTGAATCTTCAATGGCACAGGTAAGTGTATTTCTTTCCTTCAAAAATTGCCACTAATTTAAGATTTCATCAGAAACTTGGAAAACAAAGTTTGTGCGATATATTAGCAGAATTGTAAATATCATACTGCCTGTCTCAAGAAAAAAGAACAAGCCTTTTATGTAAAAGGTTTTGTAAATTAATCAGGTCACCGTGGACCTAATTAATCAATACTATTGTAATAAGTATGACAGAGAAATTGGTCATTTTACTTCCATACCTCAAATTCAAAATAACTAGCAATAAAGGTTGTAATGATAAAGCCAACTCCAATTCATAAAATGGGCAAATTACCCATTAGCTTATGTAACCTCACATCTGAGAAATGTTTTTAGGATAAAAGTAAATTACAGAATTCATTCCATATTCTCAAGCCAAGTATTCTCAAAAAAAAATAGGTTCAACACAATACCTTCATCTTGTCAGATCCTTTGATACCCCCTTTTTATATCCAGATAGCTACCCATCCACTGCATAAAACTCTCCAGACAGCTTTAACTGAGGAGATATGGTTATATTATTGTATTCTAAATCAGATAACAAACCTTTGGTTTGCATTTTAGTTTCTCACTTTTCTCTTAGCTTCCCTGGATTTTGTATTGCTTTCTTTTCTCCCGATAACATAAAAGCTGCATGTACCCAAATGTTTGATCAAAGTTTCTTCAGACGCTCGTGAAAAATAAAATTGTGCACATTTTTTGCAACATAATCCAAGGTTAGTTGACTTATAACTTGTTTCACACTGTATTTCTACCTTGACAAGTTTATGAAAATCCTGGGTTTTTTTCTGGCAGTTGTTTTTCTGGCAGCGAATCCTACAGTTTAGAGCAGCCTACCATTTTCCACTGTAAAGTGCTCTTGCGTTGCTTTTAAGATGTCAAACTTCAGCTCTGTGGATTGCATTTTCTATGGTAGGTATCTGACTTCAGATACTTTTTTAGAAAAACTCAGTTCTTTCAACAAAAATGCTTAACAGCACTCTTCTGCTGATGTAAGAAAATGCCAACATTCATTTCACTGCGAGACTATCGGCATATTATAGCTTAGTTTCAGACCAGCACCCATTAGGTAAAGCATCACTTTTTATGTCAAGGCTGTTCTCAGAAGTCCACTTCAGTTCAGCCAAATTAAAAGTATGAGAGCCAATGTACATCCTTTCTCCAAACTAGGGAAGACCCTGAGCATGCCCTGTCCAAGATGTAGAGTATCTCTGGGCTTTCCTTGCATGCTAAGCTGGGTAAATTGGTGAATGAAGCAACAAAACAAGAGTTCAGCAGAGAGGCAGAAACCAACTTGCCACTTGAGTAACCAGGGCAAGACTAGAGTGATTTGTAGTCATTACAAAACCAGTAGCTTTTAAGGGGGAATTTAAATGAGGAGAAAATTGTGGGTGTTAGTGCATAGCACTGATGTGCTTGAAGGAAAAATGGATAAGCGGGTGATCAAGGCACTTGGTCACAGTAAAATTACCACTGATGAGACTACTTGAGTAAGTGCTCACGGTCATGAACAAAGGATTGCAAAATTTAGCCTGAAGTTTGTAAACACACACCAAATAAAAATTACCAGCTTAATCCCTGCCAAAAGAAAAATGAGGAATATAAAAATATTAATTTAAATGTTGCATTAAAACAATTAATTAATGATATCAAAAGATGAATGTTTAAATATAAGATAATATAATACTTTGTTAATTACATACAAAGTGTAGTCATTAATTTTAAAAGGGCTGTAATGCACAATGCTCTATTACAATGGGACTACTTGTAATGTTATTGCTCAACATCATTAAGTGAGGAAGAATTAAGTCCGGTATAAGACACGTATATAAAGAATGTTTATGTAAGCTTAAAGATAACATTATTGACATAGAATTTATCTATTGCAGTTCCATGGAAAATTGCATATTGGGGAAAAAAAACCCAAACAAAAGTCTTAGAAGTTCAACATTAAATTTGCTATAATGAAATTTTTGACTGTGGCTTATGATCTTCAAAGGTAAATGGAAATCATTCAGTTAGCTTTTTAGATGATTGTAATTTGCAGTCACACACGTGGGCACAGAGTCTGTTAGCAAATTGTTGCTTCAGAGACAGTAAAGTGTGAAAAAGTGTTGTTTGATTCAAGGACAGAAGTGTTTTTATCTAAACACTTCAGTTTATATAGTTTAATGAATCCTTTTGGCATGTATAAATGTCAAACAGGAGCATTTTCTTTTGGATGAAGACTTGGCTTTCCTTCTGTCATGACACAGAAAGTAAATCACCTGTGACATACAACTTAAGAAAACAGTTTCAGTGGGACGGGTGTGCAGGTCCTGCATTGATCCTACGTTGTTGCCCAAATTCAAAATTCAAATCTTCAAAACCTTGTGGAGATGCCACCTTCTCCAGAATTATTTCCACCAATATTCTCAGATGCCTGTTACTATGAATGCCCTAAAGTCATTACAAGACCTGAGTCTTGGCTTCATAAACCAGAATTTAACTTGTATCATACCCAGCAAGACAAATCAGGTCTGCATTCTCAATATACCTTCCTTGAGTCAAGTTTGCTATTAAAGATGGAGTACGAGTTCTCTGCATTTCATTCACAACCTAATGCACTCATTGAAGAAGCAGAAGATGAAAAATCCAATTATCACCTTTCTGAGGGCACATAAACCTAAATTTACCCCTTTTACTCACTTCAAGGCATTATATTCCAAGAGTTAGCATTTAAATATGTGGGTAGCAGAGGATGATTAAACATTCTCCATCCTTTGATGCTCTTCTGTTTTGCATGGGATGCCTCAGTACTCATCAGACTTACTAGTAGGCATGACTACAAGAGTTAGCATATTGGGAGCCGCAAAGCCTAGAATCCCCTGTGCTAATGAATCCTTAACATTAAATACTGAAATGATCACTTACGTGAGGATGGGAACATAGTCCTGCAGGCCCTGGTCCTAATATCCTCTCGTTAAAATTCTGCATAACTGAAGCTTTCTGTAAAACTCAGCAAGCTAATATTACATCAGCAAGCAAAAGCACCTTGCTTTGTCTCAATGAAATTTCTCCACTTTTTTTTCCCCACTGAAGAAGACCTGGTGAGATTTCCCCTGTTTCAGTATTAATCCAAACCCAAAATGGATATTCATTTTTGTCACTGAGGTACAGAACACCTCAACTGAGCTAATGCTATTATCTACAAGGAATTCTTTTAGTATTCAAGGAACTGGTCAGGTGCAAAACACTAGGATGATATGTTTCAAATGTTCGTCATGACAGCACCAGTTAATGTGCAGGAAGGTACTGACAGCAATTAATAATAGACAATCATCATGTCAGCCATTTTACATTAATAAATTTGAAGAAAACGTACAATATATAATAGGCAAAATCACAGCTGTACTCAGATTCATATTGTGTCTTCTCTATAATTTCAAACATGTTAGGAAATACAGCAAAGGATTTGATTAACTTTGAGGCGTTAAAAAAATTCTTCACACTAGGCTTATTTTTGCAGTTTGGCCAAGTGTAGAATCAGTACAAGTTTTTACTAAACAATTCCTTCAAAAAGACTGTAACATAAAAAATTATTCATAGTCCTAACTTATATTAATTAAATACTTTTTTAAAAAAAATTAAAAAGCAGGATGAGAGTACTGAATTTTCTTCCAACTATTTTATAATTAAAATGGCCAGATAAGATGAGTTCATGAGCAAAATACTTTGTGACTTCAATGTAAGTCATCATTTATTCATTGCACATGTGGAACAAGTAATATCTCCCTCTGATATTTCTAGAACTGTCTCTGTATTTGCAGGGGTCATGCAGTCCTGTTCTAACGGCCCATGCAGCCATGACCGTAACATGATGCAGAGCACATGCCACACTAGCCTGGCTATTGGAAAGATTAAAATCCTCTTAATCAGTTTGTTAAACTGGTGTGAAAGTGGAATATGGATTTTAGTTTCCAACTGATCTCTGGGCATCTTGAAATGAAGGGTTTCCCTAGAATGTCTATGAATAAAGAGATTCATTCAGGAAAGAATGAACTCTAACTGGGCTTACAGTGTAAAGGGTCATTAAAAGCCAAGAGCCACTATGTGAAAAGCTAAATTACACATTATAAAAACTAAGTTTCTCTTGAGAATTTCTGGGGTATGGTCATGTTTTGCAATGTCAGCACAGAATGTTTTGCGGAAGTTTTTAGCAGAAAATGTCACCCAAATATTCACTTACCCCTAGATTATATACAGGTGTATGACACATCAGTTAACTGCTCAGCCAGTCCCCTGCTTCCTTCTTAATGCAAAGATAAGATTTAATCTAGTCATAAAGGATGCCAGGTTACCCAATAAAAACAAAATGCAAAATGCAAAATGAGGAATATTGAACTACTTTGGAGATTCCAGAGAGAAGCCGAAATGAGCCAACACTGTCAGGGCAAGAGTATGAAACCCTCCTGTAAAAATCTCCTGCCTGACGAATAAACAAACAGTCTTCAGAAAAAAGTGATAACTCTAATTCTCAAACTTATTTGCAACATATTGGTGATTTGAAGGTATCTTTCCAAGGTCCATATATATTGGTATATATTCAAAGGTCCATATATATCAAGTATATATCTTGATATATACCAAGATACCAATGACCTTGGTATCTTGCCAAGGTGCTCCATTTTGTGAGGATAAGAGCCTATTGAATGGAAGGACATTTCTCTAATAATTAATTACTTTATCCAAGAATTATCTCATATTTAAACTATAGCTTTCAAGATACGAGGCATCATAATCACAAACTGAATTTTGATGCTGAAGTGAGGTCTGTGAATGAACAGGTTTGGTTTGTTCCAGGCATCCAAAAAGAGCCTTTTAAGGAAATTTAAACTAATAATAAATATCTCCATTTGTTTCAAATAAAAGTCAAAACTGCCATGTGATATCCTTCAAACTTGCAAAATATCCATGTCACAAGGGAAAGAAATCTCATCTGGGAGAAACATAAAATACTGAAATGGATGAATCTTTTTTAGGTTATGTCTTGGATATACCAAATTTTACTAAGATGTATATTTAATTAAGATTTTATTAGTAAAAATTAGTGCTTAACTGAAGAAAGCTTCCAAAGAAAAAACTTCATTCTGTTTTCAAGATTTTCATTTTAGTATTGGCCTTCATCACTGCTTTTTATTCATTGCAAAGATGCTGAAAAATTGCTCATGGCAAGACTATGCCAGTGCTAGTTCCACAGGTTTTGTTCTTTTTGGCTAAGCTGTAAATCCTTTGGAGTAACATGTTTGGAAAGAGCAAGACTTAATCATAACGTGCTTTCTTATATTTTAAAGCAGCAGAGGTTACAGATTTTACAGGAGAAGGAACTACCCAATGGTTTGGTTTTCCAAGAACCAGGACTTCAGTAAACAATTCCTTCTAATAAACATCCAGTTTCAATGTGAAAATGAGATGGAGAGTAGGTACCTACCTATGAGCGTGTCAAATCTGGATAATGTGTGATTGCTAAGAGAACAGATGAAGGCATGTAGAGATATTTTCAGGTTAAAAGTGCTAAGTGTTGTGGAGCTTAGGACATGCAGAATTCACTGCTTGTTAGCAAGGGTTTAAAAAAAAATACGTTTTATTTTCCTATTGTTTGTTTTAAGTCTTGCTTTTGGCCTTCCATTGCTTTGTAGGTTGAATTCAGATTTTATATTGGTATCTAGTCACCCTTCTTTTAACATGCTAAATAGTTTAAGATGTTTAAATCTTTCCTTATAAAATTTTCCTTAACAGTGCTTTTTTTTTATTTTCAAGGGTCTCTAATCCTTCAGCCTTCTATAGAAATGTGGATTCCATCTATATATTCTGGTGATTCCCTATCAATATCTTAAGTAACTTACCCAGAGAAGTCATTATTTCCTATTACCGCTACTCTGCCTGTGTATCTAAATATCAGCTTACCCTCTTTTGATACAGCAACATACTGATGGTGTTCACAATGGGCTGGTTTTCTGTTAAGGACCCTAAATCTTTTTTAACCTGTTCTCCAGGATGAAAACCTGTGTTCTGGCAGCAAATTCTTTTTATAGCATCATAGATGTCTGACCCTATTTTTGGCTGTGTTAAAACACATTTTTCTATGAATGGATCAGTGAGCTGAATATGTCCGTTTATCATCCAGTAAACTGAATCTATTTGAATGACTGCCTATGACCTACAATCTACTACTTCATGTCATATGTGTGGTTTATCTACATTTTTAATTCAAATTCAGTTGCAGATGCTAAAATAAAATATTGGTGAGAATTAATCCCTGAGAAGCCCCAGTTGAAAAATCCCACTTTGACTTCCCGGCTGACAAGTAATTTTTGGAATCCTTTGTTCCATCATGTTACACCATTTTGTGTTTGCTTTATTGGGGTTATATCATGCTATTTTTTTTCAGAATATCATGTGGTACTAGTTCAAAAACTGTTCCTAATTCCACTTCCATTCCATCTAAGCGGTCATCTTTTATCAACCGAAATTGTTACTCCTGTTAAAATTACAACAAACCTACCTGAAATCATATACTGATAAGACCTATTCATAGGCTATAGAAGGTCACTCAAATTCTCACAAGATTATACTTGTCCAATTCATTACTAGTATGAATAATCAAATAAACTCAATTGTATTTTTACAGTAGACATATTTTAACAGAATAAAGCATTTGGCAGTGCTCAGCAAAAGGCAGAAATACAGAACAGAGGAGGGTAACATTAAGTACTCTGCGATATCTGTACAGAGCGAGGTAGTTCTTAAGCTGTCTGTTCCCCTGCATTTGAACTGAGCAGGCATTTCCCCTTTGTTGATACCTTTTCTCTCCTACAGTTCTGCCACAAATTTCCAGATCTTTTACTATGTGCTTGTGATGCAATATAACAAATAATTAGTATGTTATAGTTTATTGATGAGTTTGGTGTCCTAAAATAGTATTTCTATGGGAGTTCTTTTTATTAGTCCATTCTCAATAATAATGTATGAACTAACATAGATGTATATTCTAGGCGATACTAAACCAACTCATTCTTATTACAAAGCCAGATTTTTCTTAAATTTATCAATGTGGTAATGCTGTCAAGCCATAACACTAAACCATTTGACAGTATTAAATCAAAGTCCCTTTATCTTCCAATCCATCAGTACATTTCTTTGCTTAAAATTTATTGCCCTGGCAGTTGCAAATATGTAGGGAAAGCCAGCTACTGTAAAGATTTACATCACTAACATTTTTTTTGGAATAAACAATACAGAAAGAAATACTGTGAGAGAGAGAAATGTACTAAAACAATTACTTTTAAAAATTGGTTTACTTTTCATTCTAGTATTTCATTTTAATTTTACATATTACTTTGACTTTTTTTCCTTTAACACTGAATATCAACTTAAACCAACCTTTATTTCATTTTTAGAAGGACTATTCCAGCCATAACTACCGTTGTTCATTTCAGAAGAAACTCAGCAAGATACTAGCCTGGGGATCTGAGGAAGGATGGGAAAACAGGACTGGGGATTGAAGAAAGATGTATTTGCATAGCCTGTGGCTATAGTCTAGGTCTTTTTTATAATAAATCAAAACAAGTACAGAAGTTCTCAATCCTGCATGATCGACAAGACAATTCTTATATCCTAAACCTAATGGTGACGTCACTTTTCATATCTTACTTGGGAAAGAAATTATTTCCTGATCTTGGTGGGTAAGGTTCATTGTTAGATGCTTCCCAGTAGCTTGTATGAGAAATAAAAAAACGCTCAGTCTCTATTCAATTAGTTAAGTCTGAATTATTTCTACTGTAGAAGAAAATGCAGGCTTATGATTTTGCAATGTATGATTACTATCTATAGAGGCAGTATTCAGGCACTGATTTTTACGACGAATTAGGTTTTGACACACCCATCATTTCAAGGCTAACGTAATTTAGGACTTAAAGTTGGGCAAGAAAGCTTTTATGCTCCACTGAATTTTTCAGGATTGCAAAATAATTCAGTTCAACAAATTGAACTCATGACATTTGCATTTTTGTGGAAAAAAAAAACCAAACAAGAAGAAGCCCAATGTCTTATCTCCATCCCACCATACAGCCAACATCTCATCCATATCCAAACCTTTAAGCACTGCTTTCCTTGAATGAGTCTACAGTTGTGAAATTCATCTTCTTTCATAGCAAGTAAGTACCCTAAGCACTAGAGACTTCATCATTCTGGGGTTCGGTTTACTCTGTACATGATAATTCACATTTGTTTTAAACAAATCAACACTGCCTCTGGTAAATGTGGTCCTTTCTTTTGTCTGCATCTATGGATGCCTACCAGATCAGTTGCCTCTGAGAACAGTGACACCCACCACACAAAGGAGCATGTTCTCAGGGTGGCTTAGGCCAGTGATGGAACTTACTCTCTGGTTTTAACATGAAAACCCTCCCCACATCCAAAATTCACCTCAGCATGAGGAAATCTTTTTTGGCAGAACAAGTCTGTTCCCATAGAGAGTTTCCCAGTTTTGCAAGAGATTACTAACTAAATCTCTTCAGTAGCCAGTGTCTAGGTGAATCTGTCAGCGAGCAACAGGAGTGGGATTGCTCCATGAGGGAATGAGCCAGGAGCTGAGGTGACACTAGTGCAGGCAGGGCTGTGGCCTCACCCGTGGGGCACGTCTCCCATGATTGGAGCACAGCAGATAGAGCAAGGTGCTGGTAAAAGGGTCCATCAACTGACAGCACTGAGTTTATTTCAACAGTGGTGGAAATAGTGGTGATGCTCAGATTTTCATAAAAAAATAGTGACTATAGCTGTGAGCAGATCATGAGAAATATGTTTTCTATATGTTTGGAATGACAGTAACTTGTCATGGTTTACCCATCTGCCCAAACTCAAGTCACTTTTAGAGGTTTGTCACACTGCATAGACAAGTGCGTACATGTTCAGAGCTTGTAATGTGTTTCTGCTTGACCTTCCATTTATGTCCTATTGCAGCTGACAGTTTATCCATTGATGTCTATTTATCTTGCAATTTAATTTAGACTGCAGCCTGTAGTTTGCAACTATGAATCTGTAGAAAGAGAAAATCCACTGGGCCAGTAAGTGAGACAACAGTGCGGGAACTGCCACTAAAAAGCTTGGCTATTATTCCCCTGATAACCTAGTGTGGTCACTGGTGGAATGAGCTATATCACATGTCTACCATAATGTAATCATTCATTATTATGAGTTCTACCATTGGGATGCTGTCTACAGAGATATATTTCAAGCAAATGTAAAAACACATCATGAAAGATGGACTCTACATCTTCTAGCATATAGTAGAGAACAGATAGCTCATGGATAAAGACATGGTCAAATGAAAACGCCTTCTGAATCCAGTTCCAGCTCAGAGGAATCCAAGTTTAACAGAGCAATCTTCCACCTCACTCCTTGTCTTAAAAGTTCCTTTAATTTTACTTTCAGAAAATTTCTATGATTATCAAGATTATTCCTGCAATGATTCCGTTTTGTGTACATTTTCTTTCTCTGACTCTGATTTAAAGTGCCTTCATAACAGTAGAAAAATACTTATTGTCTTCAGTGGGGGGTGATCTAGTCTACCATGGTAATTTAGTTTTTCTTTATTGCATTTTACTTCCTCAGTATGTTAAAAAATTCATTTTTCAAACCTCTTTGCTGACCATTGCCTTTCCTAGAAAGTTTTGTTGTTCATTAAAATTATCCTCATATTTACATGTCTCTAAATATTTCACATGCAATTTTTTGCCCTTTCTAGACTAAAATCTAGTGGCATTTCAAGTCCTTTTTTGCAATATGCAAAATAACTTTTTGAAAAGAAAACTAATTGTATAATAGTCTTTAATACTTCATCAGAGAACTTCAGCTGCTTCTGAATTAAAGCTTAAAGTGGCACTGGTTTTAACTATAACATGCTTTGCAGTTAAGCAGACCACATCTTAAAGCAGATTTTTAATCCCTGTGCTTATGCCTTTTTAGTAGAAAGAATTGCTATTAAACTAACTTCTGTTCATACACATTTCACACTGCACAAATGACAGCGTAACTTTCATATAAAATAGACTGAGAGCTAAAATGAAACCTCTAAAACACAGAATTTCATAGATACATTGAACTGCTTCACTGACATATCAGAAAGCACATATTAACAATTACACTACAGTCAGTGGCAAATACTTTGTATAGGGTTCTTGTGATCTCTGGCACAGAAATGAAAGGAATAACATTAATCAAATGTCAGCATTCATCCCAGCAATGTGTTTTGTATTATCCAGAGTATTCTCTCCGTGACAATTATATCCAGGTTATCTTTTGCAATTTTGTACCTCAAGGTGGTGAATGTTTAAAAGGAATAATAATAAGTCTCCGTATCTTTTTTTCCCCCTAAGGCCTTGATTTATTAACAACACAAACTGCAATACAAATGTACATATGAAGGCTCTACCAAAACTGTAGAACCTTTGCAAAGGTACCCCAAAATTGCCTAGATTGCTCTGAAGATAGTACATCAAGGTCATAATCAAATGTAAGGTACAACCTGCTCAGAAAAAAATAGAGACAATGGATACATGTGTCAAAAGGCTAAAATTGCAGAAGCCTGAATGAGACGAGCTTATCAGAAAGTAGCTGTTCAAGACCTTCACAACTCAGGCACCTTACAGTCGGGTGCAGTTTCACGGGCAAGGGAAAAGGAAGACAATGACAAATCTGGCCAGGTGGTTGCTTTGTGGCACAGCTGTGTTTAAAGCTGTGCTGTGCTGAACTGGGCACCCAGCGCTCAAGGCCGTGCGAAGCCATTAGCGAGTGGAAAAACTTAGCAGCTGTGTGGGCCTCAGCTTATGGACATCCTGTAGTGGTAGAGACCGGGAACTTCCAAAAGAGCTGACCTGACCTTAGCTATCCTTGTAGCTATTCTGTGACTGTGTTACCTTTACGTTGAAACATATTCACTTGAAAAATGTGAGCCTCAGTCTTTGTTGTTTGTCTGTATACTTCTGAAAACAACTGTCTTAGGAGTGTAACCCCAGTCTGGCACTTGCTATCTGGATCCAATAGGATGCAAAAAGCTGAAGTGAAAGGTCCCCAAACTTGACAAAAAATACAGTTAATCACTCCGTTTGGGTCTCTGCAGTAGAGAAACAGTCTTTTGTCTTGTTTCCCTAAGTACTAACTTGTGCAATTTGACGCAAACTGGTCTCATACATTTCTTGTACTTCAGTGTATGGGTGGTAAATAAGTTCTGAAACAATTGGGTTACTGAAAATATCAGTCATTCAAGTACTAGGATGTACTAGGATGCTCTACTGCAAGTACTAAAATTTGAACATCTTGTCTCTCAAAATGATCTACTATCATGATGACACATCAAAACTTTTATCAGCAGAATGTGCAACGTATTCCTCCTGTCTGTGCTATGAAAGATACTCTTACTCCTGCCATTATGTGGCACATTTACCTCAGATGAGAGGGCAGACTAGAAATGCCAAGGTGTTATTTACCTAAATCTTTTACTCCTTTTATTGTTGCCTGGTTTCACTTTTTGCATCCCTACCATAGATCATATCCAGGCAACACATTATAGCAAGATGGCGAATAGATTCTTGAACCTTCTGAATGCTCTGTGGTTTTCTAGCAGAACATCATAGTCCCAAAGCCATTTTGAGGATTCGCTGTGGCAGGAACATTCCTACACAGCACTGCACAACTGACAAACTTTTTCCAGTTGCATGCAGGCTTTCAAAGCAGGAGGAAGGGGAAATGGCCTAAGCATACCGAACCCTGGATGACAGGAATCTCTGAATAGCAGATAGCTTAAAAAAGCATTACATTGATTATAAAAGTAATATAAAGCAATAATACACCGTACATCTCTGTATAAGACAGGTTCTTTTCAGATGAGATATATAACGCAATAGTAAAAACTAAATTACTATCTGGTCAATAGTAAAAACAAAGATGACACGCTACAGAGAATGTTATTTGTTATAAAAGAACCCCATACACTTCATATTTGGACACCTTCTGTGGTTTAGTTCCTTCTTAAAGAATCACAGAATCATAGAATTGCCTAGATTGGAAAAGACCTATAAGATCATCTAGTCCAATCATTTAACCTAGCA
>JAVKLA010000047.1:14934217-14973220 GCA_034782735.1 Sagittarius serpentarius | reverse complement strand
TTTTAAAAACATCCAGGGATGGGGCCTCCACCACTGCCCTGGGCAACCCGTTCCAATGCCTAATGACCCTTTCAGTACAGAAATTCTTCCTAATATCCAATCTAAACCTCCCCTGGAGCAACTTGAGGCCGTTTCCTTTTGTCCTATTGCTTGTTACTTGGGAGAAGAGATGGACCCCCACCTCTCTACAACCTCCTTTCAGGTAGTTGGAGAGAGCGATAAGGTCTCCCCTCAGCCTCCTTTAACCTGGCTTCAAATTGTTTAAGATATTTCTTTTCTTATAGCAATGTTCCATGTCCTTGCTAAAAAGAAACTCCTCAACGCTGAGAAACCTTCAGTTTATAAGAAGTAGCCAGTATCTTTTTCATCAGAACATTTGATTCCGGTTGTTCACATGTTCTTTGCAAAAGCAAAAGTGGGGGTTCTGACAACGTACTGTTCAAACCACATTCAACAACCTGAGAAAAGAAGTGTAGTGCTCCTCCCCTCATAATGGGGCACAGAGCCTGTGGTGTAGGAGTCCATATCCTCCTATATCACAGGAAAATATTCCTATATAACAGAGGCTTCCCGCTGTCTGCTTTCTTATCCTTGTATACTTGACACACAGCAATAGCTTTCTTAATTCTTGCTAGGTTCCAATGAGGGTTCGATTCATCAACTGTTGAACTGGAACAGTCCAGGAGAGACCTGCAGCTGGGGATCTTACAGCTGGTGGTTAGAACACTCTCCTGGAATACCTGAGCCTCTGCCTCAAAGCAGAGAAGGGAGTCCAAATGTGGGTGTTCTCCATGTCAAAGGGCTTGCTGGCTGGCTTTGAGACTGGGTTTGCAGATAGACATACAGTCCTGAAATTAAACTGGTCATTCTGAAATTCATTGTATAAGTAATTTTTTTCATTCAATTAGATGAACAGTCTGAGGAAAGATTGATTTGGTGCTTACCTCAAAATTATGTACATAGGCTTGTTTGTTTCCATATGCTGACTTTACTGACAAAGTCATAGTGAGGGAAAATTAAAAGGATTTCAGGAATTGGTGCTTGCCTACTGTTAGCTTTCAGCTGAAAAGTCAGACTTAAGTCCATGTGACTTTTTTTTTTTAATTCTGAGTTAGTAAAGCTTAGCACCACTCTGTTTAAGTCTTAATCCCACAGAGTTATAAACTGTTTTGAACTACAACTGTATAAATGGAAATGTTCTATAAAATGTGGAATTTTAGTGTCAGGGCTGTTTGTTGTTTAGAAATTAGACTACAGCGTATCATCTCACGCTTTCTGTAGCACAGTTTTTCAAAGTTCAACTTGATTGGGTTGCTAGTACTAGAGATAATTCCAGGGGAAGGTGTTCTGGGTCTGTTGCATTTCTTTTTCTCACACACTAGCTTTGCAAAAGATGCAAAATATGCCATAAAGAGTCACTTATCAAAAAAAGAATGAAGGAATGCAGCGGGCTTTTATTAAAAAACAAAAAAAAACCCAAACCTTTCTGAATATGTTTCCTCACAGAATTCCAGTTTCAAAGGTAATGATTAGTACTTTCTTCTTTAGATTTTGATTAAAAGAGAGAATTGAGCACAACATTGTTTTATTTTAGAGAGTGTGGAGCAACAAAAGTGCTGGCACATTTTCCCCTATTCTGTGCCTTCTCACTTCCCCAAGCTTTCTGATGTCTTTCCAGTTTGGAGCTCCTGCTTAGATAAAACAGATGACTTTCTGGGCCTGCTTCTGCTAACAGCAGGCAGGAGCAACGGTGACTGATTGGTTGAAACATGAGGATTAATGGGTATTTATATTTCATTAAATTTTATGCTCACTGGAGAATAATGTATCACTCGCAGATATTGAAACATATGTCAACCCTATCCACTTACATATAATTCAATTTGACTTAAATGCATTGATCAAATTTTATTAAAGTCCAATATATCTTCCAAAAAGGCCTGCTAACACAATATTGCTGCTTCACATTCATCAGATAAAAGGAGGCAATTGTGTTGTAATTCCATTTATACCATTTTTCGGGAAAAGGGAGATTATTGTGAAGCGAATACTCATTACAAGGTGACTGGCGCTGGCTGAAGGACTTGAGACTGAGATTATTAAGCGAATTCTCAAGTGATGCCCTTTAGTTAAAATTACCCCAGGGTGGGTCATGCCTGTTTTCATCCCCAGTGGAAAAGAGGGATCAGCGTTGTTAACGATATTATCCAGGAAAGTTTGCCATGTGAGATTTTGGAGTATGCTAACAATTTATTCATTTTTTTCTTTTTTTTTCCTTAAAGCTCAGTTTATGAATCATGCATAACTGTCTTTGAAAAACTATTTTTCAGTATTTATTCCTTTTTTTTCTCTACATGCCTCCTTTTTATTCAACTTTTGCCATTACTCTTACTGTGATGATTAAGAAAAATATAAAATGTTTATTTCTTCAATTCTGCACAGAAAGGGAGTGTGGTTTATATAAAGCCCCTCTCTCAAAACAACCACAGCAATAATGGGATATTTATAAAGTGTTTGGGTTTAGACTCTTGCTTGCAGCTTGTACTGAGCAGAATAGAATTAAAAGATGAGGTTTTAGCCCTCCTAATGAAAAGAAATAAAGACTACTTAAAGCCGTGATCCAGCAGGGTCATTTAGTCCTCGCTTTCAAACTATAAGGGTCTGGGGTGGTGGGGGTGTTGTAATATGTCTTAGCAAGCTCTTCATTTGTTTCTGGCTCATGTGTTATTAGGGGCTAAACTGCCTGCACTCCAATATGCAAGTGAGCATCTCTGCACAGGCCTTTGAAAGAAAAGGTCCACCTCTAGACTGGAATAGAAAGGGTATTGGCAAGGAAGGATGTTCAAGAGTCAAAATGAGGGAGTGTGAAAGGCCAGGTACTCTCAGGAAACGTAAAAAACCATGGTTACATCATGTGGGATCTAAGCACATCACCTGGACTAGAGTCCTGTCTCACAAGGCTTGAAATCACTTTAAGGTCACTGGAAACCTTACTTCAATAAAAGTATAATTTTTCTAATGTTAATTACCCTGGAAAGCTTCTCCCAAATAAGGGAGAATGTTTCTTCCTTCTGCCATACTTTTTATTTCCCATAGATGTTCTGTGTTGACTATCAGCCTTCCCTTGTGAACACAGTAAAGATTGTTGTACAGGCTGATTACAGTTTTTGTCCGAAATAACAAACAATTTCAAAGCCAGTACTTTCACTCAACTTCTTTTAGAAGACCAAAACATTTCTATAAATAAAGAAGTACAACATGAAATGAAGTAAAACTTTTGTGAATACTTCCCCAATAGATTTGTTTTCTGATCAGCTCTAATAAAGTTACTGTCCTGGTTTCTGCACATCAAGCAGAACTTGAAGATAATTTTTCTTCATTCTGGGGAAAAAAATGCATTTGTACAAACACAGAATTTCATGTTAATATACTGAGATGCATTATGTACATTCTTCAACGGAAATTTTAGATAACATCAAAATACTGATGATATCTTCCTGTTATCAAAACCTTGCAAACCCATTAAAAATACTTTATGCAAATCACCAACAAGTCTCTTTTCTTGAGGCTGATGCTTCTGTCAAGACGCTTGGTCCTACTCTTCTGAACACGTGTATTTAGCTTCTCCCCAAATGAACTAAAGATCTTTTGTTCCCTTGCGGAGGAAAGTGATTGCTCTTTTTTTCACTGTCTAATATGTGCTGCTCAGACCTGCTTTAGACTTGAAACCTTATAGTAATTTGTATATCTGAAAATAATTTTCCCCCTTTTAGATAGTGAATGAGACAATTTCTTGACAATTAATCTGTTCCTTCATCTGTATACCTTTAGGTTGTTTATCATTCACTCCAAGCATTAGGACTTTCATAGGCACGTTGGCAATGTTTCTGAGATTAACTCTTTTTACCCTGGCTAAATTAGCTGAACTCTTTTCAAAAACATCTCCTAAGCTTTACATAGACAATGAGTTTATGCAGGTCATGTAAATATGCTTACATATTTGTGAACATACATGTTACCTTTAGCAAGCTAATTTTTTATATGCACTTCAAGAATAATGTGGCTTTACGAAAACAAGAGGAAAGGACAAGTGAAATACTTCCATTTCAAGAGATCCTGAAGGGAATTACCAACAAGGAATGCAATTCGCCACTTTATGCAATTGGATTGATAGAGATGTGGTTCTTACTTAGACTTTTTTATAGTACAGAAATTATTTGCCAGTGCAGCTCATCAGATACTGCCAGATCAACATATTCTTGTATGTAAATGTGGTTTAAAATACGTTTGCAGTATTATTTCATGGGCTCCAGAAGGGAACAAACCAGTGCAAGAGAATCTCCTACAACTGCTTCTGCACTATTGCTTTTGCTGGATCACAGCTAGAAGTTGAAGCACAAAGTTAACCTTCAAATCCTTCTCACAGCTTGGAATCGTGGAACAGCTGAGGTGGGATGGGTCTGTGGGAGGTCGCATCATCAACCTCTTGCTAAAAGCAGAGTCAGCTGTGAGGACAGAGCTGGTTTCTCAGGGCTTTATCTAATCTGGTCTTGAAAATACCCAAGAATGGATATTCCTCAGCCTCTTTGGGCAACTTGCTTTCCACAGACTGCTGCAAGCAAGCAAGCATACAGGTATATATTGATAATATGACGCACCCTATTACAGTCAGATGTTGAAACAGAGGCTTAAGTGCAACATCCAAGGCACATTCCTGCTACTTGGCCTTCTGTGCTCAATAGGAAAACTACTCTGACAGCCCTGCTCCTCTGAAAGTGTCAGCATCACATCATATTGTGATTTAGTTAAAAGAAGTGTGAAAAATACACATAAATGTGAGCTGCCTCTTCCCCTATTGCCGTTAATTTAGTGTTCAAACATTTAAGTGAAGAGCCGGCCCAGACACGTATTATGTAGACATGCCTTTAAACAAGGATGGTCATCTCGTCTGAGATTCCTTTGTACCACAGAGTCTATGCTGTTTACTGCATCCAGGATGAGGTGCCCTTTTGGCAGAAAAAATTACATTTGCATCTCTTTACTTTCACCCCTCCTTGCTGAACCTCCACGGCTTTTTCTCCTCTCCCAATCCCCTCTCCCCAGTGCAACCTGAGCAGAGCAGTAAGTCTGACCCAACGTCTGGAGAAAGGAATTTGGTCTTCCTATGCTCCTTTCTGTTTGGTTTCTGGTCAACACGTACACACGTAACTGTTCACAAGAAGCGAAGGTCACAGTTATGTGTTCTCATAGCCATACTACATAAGGTTCAAACTCACTCCTACTAGCATTTCTGTTAGACATGCTTTTCACTCGGTAAATCAGGAAGCAGAAACAGTAACATGTGGCTCATCTATAAGACTCTTATCGTGTGACATGCAAAAATACCACTTAACCAATCACAGCCCCTCAGAGCTTCCAGAGAATGAATATGGAATGTTAAGCAGGCATAAAGAATTATCTGCATTCATCCCCTAAATTAGAAGTTTCATTACTATTTTTAAATAGCATATAAACATCCAAGGAAGCTGATCTTCTCATAGATGCTCCACAAAGAAAAAAAAAAATAAAAGGTTGATTTTTTCAGAAAATTATTTCTTGTAAATTATTCACTCAAATCTAATAATATTAAAATATTAAGATGTTAATTGAGCTTTACCTGTCTATTAATTTTGGAAAGACATTACAATTACATTTGCTTACTGTCAATTTTTTGTTCTTTATTCATTTGCTGTTATAAGACCCATGAAAAAAATCACTCTACTGTCCCGCCAAATGACTCTCAACTTCTGCTTGACTGTAGGGCTTTCTTCGGTGAATAGCACAATGTAAAACAACTGCCCTCATGTTTTAGGGCATTTTTTTCCCAGATTTCAGGTGAGATTATACAGATACCTGTAGCGTCACTGTTGCAGAGTCAATAAAGGGAGAAAATGGTCATCAACATGTAAAAAAGAGTGTAAACCTATGAGAGACGAGGCCAGGTGGTACTCTTTGATGCTATAGGCCAGCGGGCAGACTATAATCAGCCAAGCGGCGAGGGGAAGAAGGAATTTCACACAATTCCAGGTATCTATTGTTTATCAGAAATAATTATAAATCATGTCAGATTATCCTTGTGATACTTTGGGTTTTTTTCCCTCAGTTTCCTATGGAAAAACAAAAAAAACAACAAAAACATGAAAACTCCTTCACTCTACAAATAATAACTATTTTGAATCAACTGTCAAACTCATGCAATATATCTTACAGGGAAGTTAATTACCTGTATGAAGATACAGAAATCCTGGTGCAGCATCGTTGCTATTGCTGCTTTACAGAGAACAAAAAAGGTACAACGTATGATGCTGTGTTGCTCTATAGGATTTAAATAGCATGAGCTTGGGATGAATGCACCACTCATCAAACATGAAGCTATGAAGGTGTTAAGCAGATCATGTCATGACTTATGAAAGACAAACTTTCCTATTTGCTTTTCTTTATAAATAAAGAAAAAGCAACATTTCATGCATCTTTAACTGATATGCAGACCCTTTCTCCAGTAAAAACAAGACCATTCTATGCAAAGTACAGCTTTGCACTTAAAGCAGGAATATTTTAAATGAAAAATTGTCATTTCTACTAGAATCTTATTATAAGTGGATCATGCCCACTCTAAGAGATTTTTGGATATATTCATTGTAATAATATCTTCTGCTTTTCTTGTTCACTTGCATCCCTGAGCCATATGCTGTAAGATTAACATAACATGGAATTCAAGCAAGAAATCTCAGTTACCTTAAAAATATGTTCTTTTTATAAAATTTATTCTATTTTCCTAAAAAATTAATTCTTCTTAAAAATTTATTCTGTGTAAATTTGTACTCATCTAAATCTGTAGTCCCAGACTCCTCTAATTATGCTAGCTTTTCTTTGGAAGTTGTGTGATGAAGACTGACAAAAACAGTGAAAGCTCCATCTTCCAAAAGGCATTAGCAGTGTCACCAGCTGTGCATCGTCAAAGTGAAGTGGAACTTCCAAAGATTTACCAGATGCAGTGAAGCAGGAAGATGTTGTTCTGCTAGCTGCTGTAAAAAATATAGTTGCTATGTTCAGGGAATGTATCTTTCCTGCTAGCAGTTTCCTCTATGAGCATGCAGAGAAAGATATGCCTTTTCTCCCCTGAAGCCTTTCCAGGGTAACCTTTGTTGCTCCAGTAATCTGCTCGTTCTTTCCATCTTGCCTAGCTCCTTCTCCAGATGAAAACATTGCTGTCACTAAAGGCAATAGTATTTGCCAATAGAACTAGGTGGTTTCTCTTGCATAGTGCCCATTTTTTATGGTTATTACCCAACAATGATCTGGACTAAGCGGTTGCACTATGTGGTGCTGTTTACAACAAAAGCATCAGACTTTCATGGTATTTGGAGCTAATTCATGAGGCAAATTATGTATTTACATGAACCCTTGTGCCCTGTCTTAATTTGCTCCAGCTGAGAAATAGGGCTCTTTTTTTCTCAAAATCTTTCTACAGAGCACGTTTACCAAAATAAATGTTAAATGTAACCAGGTTACTGCAAATCTTAAAACCAACTGTTGGCAAATGTTGTCTTTAGACACAGATCCCAGGCAACAATCATCACTCAACCTTCCTTGAATTACCCTCCAGTTTTCTGTGACTTGACTAATCTGCACACAATGTCCCGTTTCCTACATATGCTTCTGTGGTGGGCAGTCATCTTCACCTTGTGTCCACACCCCTGGTCTTCACGGACTTCTTTTTTCTCCAGCCTTCTGTCTTAATGCTGGAAACTTCTGCTGTTCTGTTGCTTGCCTTCTTGTTGTTCAAATCACTTTTCTGTTGTTGAGAAGGGTGCTTACAGCACTGCATGGTCCAAATTTGACTCAGACTATAGTTGTCCTCAAAGTCACAAGGCCATAACTTTGTGTCAGTCTTTAGTTTTTCTCTTTTTTTTTAAATATGATTTTTTATTCAATAAGGATGTTGTATAATTTTTGGAGTCAGGCTGACTGATGGTGAGGATAGAAAAGAGAAAATGCTTGTTCAGACACACACGTGCATGCACACCTCCCTGTTGTGATGCAGCAAAGGACAACCAGCAGGCGACGTGCCTTTGCATTGGTTCTATGGCAGCACAATTCCAATCAAATAGGCTATCACTTGCCAGCAAAAAGTCCCAGAACCCGCTCCGGTGTCACTGAAGTCACCAAATCACTTAGCACAGTCTCAGACTGCTTTCAGGGTTTCAAGGATGATGAAGTCTATCTCTGTTGATATGCATAGAGATTGCTTACTCAAACACGGAAATGATCATCCAGTCGTGACCTGGAGACTGGATGTCTACCCACCCCTGCTTACTCCTCTTTCATCAGCCCATAAAATTACACGTGGAAGCTGCTCTTTTCTTGAGAGGAGTGGTCTGTTTCTGAGTTAGTGCTCTCAAGGGCTGATCTGTAAGGAAGAATTCCAGTAGCCCAAGAAGAGCTGGCAGACAGCAACAACGGATGGAAAACAGAGCTGACTTTTAGGCTGGTGCCAGACACACCTTGTCTCGCTCTACATTCCCAGGTTTTTACCTTTGCTGATAGACTATGCAAATGTTTCACCATATTGCTTCTCAAGCTGTTACGGGTACAAACTATCTGGATATTTAGATACTACAGTATCTAATAGGATGCTATCAATCTTTTATAGTAAGAGAATACATAAATTATAAACAAATATGTCCTTTGGTCTAGTGGAACAGCATAATGATCAAAGGCACACAATAGAAATGTATTTGCTTCTACAGTAAGCTTTATTCCCCCAGTGCTCAGTCCGTAGTGATGGACAGGCAGTGAGCTGTCAGTTTTTGTTCTGTCTGTCACACTACACTTACCTCCTGTTGTTTTAAGTAATCAATATGGGGGCTGAAATCACCTACCACTACCTCTGCTACCTACTATTTTGTCCACTCATAAATTATGAATCCCTGCACAACATCAAGTCTACAATTTCGATTGCATTTGCTAATCATTGATCAATAATTCAAAAGCCTCTTCTTCTTCAAGGGTCCCTAGTTTCCTGGAACATATGGCATAAGGCTGACAGTGTTCACGAAACTATTCCCTTATCACAAAAAGGAGCCAGGGAAAACAAGTTGTTTAAAGTTGTTTCTTTCTTTTTTTTTTTCCAAGGGACTGACTTTGTACTTTTTTTATTATTATTTTCTCAACTTGCTACAGTTAACGACTGCACAAGCACTTGTATGCAGTAACTTCCAGGATTATTTGCAGCTTCATACCGTGAGAAGACATGCCACTTATCAGCCAAACTGAGTAGTTAAGTTTTACAATGATAATGATTGCTATGCTCACTTTTACTGGGGTTGGACTGTATTTCCCCTTTCCAGAAGTCTTATTTTTCATATTTATGTTATGCTGTTTATTCTCTATAAAAGAACATGAGAACGAGATAAAAAATAATCTTTATTATGTTTTCCTGTAAATACATAAACATGAACACAATGAGCAATAGAGTCTGTCACAAGTGAATCTGAAGTCCTTAGCCATTACAAGAGAGCCACAGAATGCTTGCTGCAGTGTTTCTTTCTCTAAGATTGTTTTATTAGCTATTTTACTGCTAGAGTAGGACCATGAATAATAAATATCGTCATACAGAATAGTTCTGATTACTTCTCCATGGAAACCTTTTAAATGGCCAGATCCTGAAAACACCTACAAAAATTCATTTCATGAGTAATCTCTGTGGCTTAAAGAAGAGACAAGTTCAGGCGTGCTAGTTTATTTGACTGTTTTCATGACTAGTCTAAAAAAAAGCTTACAATTCTCAAACTTTTTTCAGTCCTTTGTTCTATGAGTTTAATTTTAGAAGAGACACAAAAAGTTTATTTAGACTGTGTTGTATAAAAGCCTCCTTTAATAAACTACACTTCTTTATTTTATTATATTTCATTGGTTAAGAAGTTAAATACAAGTATGAAAATGAAACCAATATGATAGTCATCTGATAATTTTTAGAAAATTTGTATTGCATTATATATAATAATATATTTATCTATACCTCTGTTGCCTACAGCTGCATGCAGCAATTAAGTAACTAAAAAAAAAAGCAACCCAGGACCTGGGGTTTTAAATAGTTGCTTAAAAAATTATAACTCATAATAAGCTACTAACATGATCATTATGTTTTTCTAGGAGGCAAGACAGTGTATGCTTAGCTTGAGATTAACTGATGTACTTCTACGGTTTGTACTTCCTTACATCAGTTCTTTCAGGTGGTACTGTGAACAGCAGCCACAGATGTAATTAGTATCAGACTGTCCACCAGTTTTATTCTGATTGTGTCAGATGCTTACTGGACATTTGAAGGCAGTACCTTGCAAGTTGATTTACAAGAAACATCAGTCATCAAAAAATTGCATCTTTACTGCCTAGTAAAGCTTGTGGTAAAATAGTATTAACAGTAGCCCTTTCTGTTAAAAGAAAATAAAAATCCTGCTTTCTTCAAAGTTTATTCTTAATTTCAGATGTTATAACCAGCTTTTGAGATTAATATCCCTGATATCCTTGTATAGGAATTTTTTTTTCTTTTCAAGTTTGATTTAAATGTCCAAATTATAATTCTTCACTGATTTTTCATACACAAACAGGATCAGAATAAGGATCAGTTTTATCTATAAGTATTATAGATAATACTGAAGATGTATGGAATTCATGTTGCATCATCTTACTTGCATCTCACTGAGTTAAGAAGTCAAAATCGAAGCGGTTTCTAGATGGCAGTATGTTTTTATTTCTGGGTTTGGTGTCTTTTGGCCTGTCTGAAAAATAGTAAGAAAGAATTTCTGCCCTACGTAGCATACACATGCAGTTTTATCATGAATGAGTGCGTGAGTTTAGGAGTCGGAAGAACAGAGGGGAAGAGAACAAGAAGAATGATAACGAGGTGATGCAGGTACATAGGATAAGAATTTTCCTAATCCAGTAACTTTGAAAGTGAACATGTGTCTTGACTAGATCAAATTATTGGAAGGGAAAAGAAGGTTTAATAGACATCTTGTTACAACCACTCCAGGTTTTTCTGTATTTTTCCTATCCTTTTTCTATATGAGAAATAAATTGTTCTTAATCACAATTCGTTTTTGCATTGCTTGCTTCCTAGAATTTTGGCCAAAAAAAAAAAAGCTTTCCAAGGACAGAGCACGTGATGACATACGTTGTGTAGAGCCAATTGACGAAAACTGCAATTCTATGTGTTACAAGATTCTATGCCATCATTTTGAAGCAACATTAATATTTTCTGAAGTACCAATAATTACTTTAGATAATGGAGATTTGAAAATAATGCTAGTTTTGAGAATAATTCTCAAAATCACCTGAGATCTAGTTACATAAGAACTCTTCTTTTTATCCTTGCCAGTCAGGATTTTGACATTTTAGAAGAAATAAAAGGTTGTTGGTTTTTTTTTTAACAGTGAAACTAAATTATGTTGAAATAAAAATATTCAAAAAAACCCAGATCAAAAGATGACAACAATATTTTGACAAAGATGTTCCAAGCAGTTTAAAATTATTTTCTGAAAATGGAGAATTAATAGCACTCAAGATATGGAATCAGACCTCATATACATGTAGTCTGAAATCTCTTATGAATAGCTCTACTTTCAAGTGCAAACTTTAATCTTTGCCATATTTCACCTCCTACAGCCCCCTTTTCAGCAGTTGTTCCTCCGCCAACTCTTTTATTTGGGTCAATCATGCCAAAATCAGTTTTGTGCAATACCCATTTTGTATTTCTGGCAGTAGCCTCTATCCTTTTCCAACATACTGGTATCGGTGGTGGAACGGGCCTGTCACAAAGCACAGCTGGAATATTGGCCAGCATGTAGCAAAGATACTTTTGCTTGACAGAATTAACTACAAAAACCTGTTCTTGTTCTGTTCTGTTTGTTGCTCAACACAAGGAAAAAGTTTTTTATGGTGAGAGGGACTGAGCACTGGCACAGGTTGCCCAGGGAGGCTGTGCAGTCTCCATCCTTAAAGATATTCAAAAGCTGCCTGGACGTGGTCCTGGGCAACTGGCTGTAGGTGGTCCTACTTGAGCAAAGAGGATGGACCAGATGATCTCCAGAGGTTCCCTCCTACCCGAGCCGTTCCGCGATTCTAAATCTGTGCTATCAGAGTTGTTTCAGAACCAAATTTCTGACACATTTTTGATAACAGCAAACATTTTTATGAAATCCTGATTTGTTCAGATCTGTGATCATAAATTCCAAAACCTGCAACTGATTTTTTGACAGTAAGTGCATCGTCTAGTAAGGTCATACTTTTTTTGTAATTATAAGCTGCCATTTCCTGGGGTGATTACAAGACATATTGCAGTGAATAACACTGGTATATAACTGGTGTCAGAGATCATCCAGATCATAACCAGTGGGATATCTTCCCCAGGTGAAATGAGCAGGAACTCACCTAACAAGCATTCTGATTTTATAGTCTGTTTCTTTTTGTTTTCCTTCATGGAGAAAATGTTGTAACAGCTATCACGTGGAAGTACAAATAGGAAAGCTAAGCATGAAATGCCAGTTGAAATTGCATTACAGAAAGGAAGAGTCTCATGTACTAATTTAAGCCAGTGTTCAATTGATGGGAGCTAATGAACTACAAAAACTCTGACATCTTTTGCAGCAGACAACCCAGTGTAAACTAATCAACATTAAGTCAATATAATCTAACCCTTCATTGTTCATTGATCTTTTTCACAGGCTACACACTGCCTGGCCATGTGAATGGGTCAGAAATATATCTCAGGAAGAAGATAAAGCTGTTATCACAAAGGAGGACAAAACTAAAATTGACCAGCAAGAAAGGAAAATGAAAATTACCTGCTGCATCTCTTCATTCTGCTTTTAAAAAATGCCTATATTTTTCATCAATGCCTGGTAAAAAGAGCCTGACCAGTTCATCCATGCTTGTCTAACTTATATGCATTCCAGCTGGAGCTATGCAATGAAAACATTAAAAACCTGAAATGAGCAAAGGTTGCGTTTCCTCTTACAAGGAGCTTTACACCAAGACTACAAGCTCTCTATTTCTCTCACTGTTTGAAAGGGGTTTATGAAGATTTTATTTTAATCTGTGAATCTCTTGACTGTTTTGAACCAACACTGGAGAGATCCAGCATTTCCCACTGAAGCACTGCCCTTTCTCATATCTGTGGAGATGCGTGGGGGGATGTCACTAGACAGATAAAGATGTTGCATCTCTTTTAAAACCATTAAGGACTTTGTAGAAGAGTAAAAAAGCTGTATTTTCTCCTAAGTATGTGGCAGACAGAAAACTATGGAGGTTCCATTGTGGACATGGGAACTAGATATTTCAGCTGGTGGTATGTATTTATTTTATTAAGGGAGATAAATTCCTTGGCCAATGAAATGATACCGTGTTACCCAGAGCCCAGAGCAAATGTGTCTTTGTGTTTGTAGACATAAAATAATATATTGCTTTAAAATACAAAACAGCTTTTGGAACCATTGGTAAGGATAAAATTTATTAAAATCTGCTTTTGAAAAGATTACTTTTGTACTTATAGACATACCCTGCAAAAATTTGAAAATGTAAAAGTAATAATTTACTTGCAAAGTTTTTCTATAGTTTTCTGTACTATTATACCTTTTTCCTGTCACATTTGTTCTTTCTGTCTGGAAATGTCAAACGAGCCTAAAGGTGCTAGACCTAAGTGGAGTTTGACAGCCAATAGCCCTATAAATATTCCAGCTCTCAACAAGAAGATTCTTGAAACCAAAAGACTTATCAAGACGTAGCCAGGATCGAATCCTGGTTGCTTTGCTCACAGGGGTTGTCTCAGTGCAGCTAATGGGACAGCTTGTGAGAGTATGCCAAGCAAGTCTTGGCCTGCAGAGAAGAAAAAATTCATATTTCTGTAGAAACGCTACAAAACAAATAAAAATAATTTTTATGTCTATTTGGAGAGGTAGTTTACTAACCCTCTTACATAAACATAAACAATAGATTTCAATGTATTCCAGCATTTTATTGTCTTTTTTTACTAGGTTATTCACAATACTCTCTAGGTCCCTTCAGGGTCAAATTATGTTAGAATTTGTATTTAAAATTTGACTTTTACTGCAAAATTTGAAATTTTATCTCTGCTTGCTATGACAAAATTGGGAAGGGATAGCTGAGGAGGAGTGGGATCACATTAAGGAAATCTCCCAAATGTCCACATAAGACAATGTTATTGAGTCATGAAACTACTAGAACACAAGGAGAAAAAAACATGATGTAACTTCAATCCCAGCTTTTTAGTTTATTCAAATGAAGGACCCTCAAATGGTTTAGTTAGGAATTAAGTTAATTGGGTTTGGTGTAAGGTTGGTGTACTTCCTGCTGGAAAGTTTCCCATATTTCCTCAGTATAAGTAGCGGCTGGACTCCCATGTCACCCTGTTAGCCCAGACTTTAATTAGTTCTGGCATTCGCCTCATAATGATAAATGCTGAGATGATGAATGGAAATGCAAATGAGTGTGAAGTGGCTCAGCCATCAGTGCTGAATATCATTAATACCTTCCTACTGTTAAATCGATCAATGTCATCCCAGGATCCCTCTGTTCAGCGGGTGCAGATGGCTGTCCGCCAGAATGCCTTCCATTATATTGGCAGTGAAAACTTTGTGGGTTTTTCCTCCCCATATGCTTTTATCTATCTTTTGCTGAATATTTGTTTGGCAACTAGAACTCTAATATATTTCCAGCTGAGATGATAACTATTTAGGGTCAATAAGCGAGTAGCTAATTTAGAGCAAAATAAATATGAATATGGATCTCTTCTCACATCAGGAGAGGAGTATCAAGTGCAGATTCAATAAATTGGAGAGGAATAGAATTTTTCATGATGTAAAATTTCATGTGGTAGCAACGAAAGATAAAAAATAGGATGCAAAGATGTTTATTCATTTCTCAGGCATGTTATATCTTTGTATTTTACAAGTTTCTGGGTCTGGCAGCGTGTCCGCAGAAATAAGTTTTGTAAGAATCAAAAGGCTGGATAATGTTCAACATGAAGTTTTAATATCTGAAACATTTTTTTGAACATGAAGAATGAACTTTGAAATTATTGGGAATATTTGTTTCAACAGTTAGGTTGCATTTTTGTGCAGTGAGTTTGGGGGTCACCCACAAAGATGTGCATCAGCCTAGTGGGGTTATTCTTCATAGGGAAGCTTTCCAGTCTATGCAGACACGGATGTTTTTCGAGGAAGTGTTTCTGCACATCTAAACTTAGGACCTAATTCTGATTTTTCCTTCAGGGATGCTTCTCTGCTTAGCGCAGAGGGAGTATGAGGATTAACCTTTGTGAGTAGTCACTTCTCCATATAGTTCACAATTTTCTAACAACTTCAGACAGTAATGAGTAAGGAGTGCTATGTTATGTTAAATCAGGAAGAAGTATGTTTCATCAATAGAAAGGGCAAATAACCACCTTTTATGGAGGTGTCAGGAGGCTACTGAGAGGCTGAATTCACCACAGTGTATCAGCCTGGAGTCTAGTCTTTTACATCTCATGTTTAGCCATATGCAATAACAGCGAAATCACATCATTTTCACACTGTAATCTGTGTAACCTAATCTCCAATTGTCTATGAATCCACGCACCTATGGCTTTGGAAAGACTGAGGACAAACATTCTGTGGTGTGTACACCTTGTACACCGTAATGCCTAGGTGAAAAGTGTACTGGTCCTTCCATCCCCTCTTCTTCTCGTAAATAACACAGTATATCTTTCATTTCCCTTCATAAATCCTCTCATTCCATCCTCTCAGTAGGTTGGAAACTCTCCAGTGGATTAAGAACTTACTGGAACTGCTCCAAGCATAAATCACTTATTATCAGGTTCTATTCTTTATATAAATGAAACTGTCTCTTTTTTTTCTAGATATCTATATTCCAGAAAGTAATTTCTATAGTTCACTTTTGCATTTACCCACCGAATTTGTTTAGTAACAGGATTATTCTCTGATCTTAGGTTAAATGTTTCCTTGTATTAGTCTAATGAAAATTGAAAAATAAAATTGGACAAAATATTTTGTTACTTTGGAGTCTATTAGAGCTTTGGGATCTATGCTAGAGTTGCATCGGCCAATTTCAATAACATCGGGAATACAAGGAAATAAATTAGACATTTTAATTGTGAGATTATATCATTTCGATAGGATGGCTAGGGAAAAGCCAACACAAATTCTAATAACAGAACAATAATTTAAATAGAATATATTGCAATTACTCCTGTGTTATTTTTGCTAGGTTTTAATGTTTAAAAAAATTATAGTAATACCTCATGCAATGAAGATGCTACACTGACTTACAAAATGAATATGAACTTTAATTTTTCTTTTGCTTACAGTCAACATTTTCATGAAACCTGAGATAGAAAGTTAAAAATACTGCTCACTTTGATTTGAAAAAGAATAAAACCATTCTGTGGAAAAACGTGCTAATGTGTCATATCCATACAATATACAACCATAAGCAGATTCCAGGAATTATGTCAATCAAAAGCTAGAGAGTTAGCTACACTTCTTTTAGTAGCACAGACATACATTTTTATGTCATTCAGTTCTTGCTTACAATGTTTTTAGCAATATCATTTTATAATAGCAATTCTCTTTTTTTTTAATTAGTTCTATTCTTGTTACATACTAATTTTCTATAATACCAGATGTATATATAGTGCTTTAAAGAACGGTGGGGAGAGAAAAGGGGTGGGCGGGAGGATTGTGCCCGAAAGAGGCTCAATGTGAAGTGAAATTAAATGAGGTTTGAAGCACAGACATTAGTGTGGGAAGTCTGTGACAGAGGTTTCGTCAGAAGCCCGTCAGCAAAGGCTGTGTCAGTAATGTGACTTCAGAAGGATTTTGGATTCCGAATTGAATTCCTTGAAACACCACAGTCACATACCATCCTCCAGGCTTCTGGTTTTACCCATCCAAAACCACTTACCAAATATTCCTTAAAGTAGCTCTCAGATGGTTTGAGCTGAAGGTGGTCCACACACAGCACACGAACTGTGCTGGCTTTGCTTGCTTTACTCCCTCTTCTCACGCTGATCTCTTCATAAGCTCTGCTTGCCATCTCACGTCTCATGCGATGAGAATCTATGATTATTCAGAGCTCATTGTCTTGAACAGACTTCCTCTCTGTGTTCCTTGGATTCTGCATTTCAACCGACAGTTCATCTTGAAATGCATCTTTCAGACCCAATTAGATATTTTCAATTATCTCTTCCTATGTTATTGCACAACTACTAACGGATTTCCATAATCATATTATACTATTTAATACATATGCCTTCATGATCTATCTTTATATGTGATAACTAATTTTCACAAAGCATTTCCCAACCCAGTCAAATCAGGTGGAGATTTTGCCATTGGCTTCAATGGAAACTAAATTATTTTCTGCGATTTTTTTTTTTAATTACCATCCGTACTGCAAGGCCACTATGTTGGTTGTACCCATTGGCTTGCCCTTTATACTCAGCGTAGGTGTGTGCAAAGGGAGATATGATGCAGAATGCATAAAGATGGAAGATCACATGCCTGAGAAAAGATGTGTCTATTATACATCAGGCTGATAGTAGTATGCTAGGCTACACTACTTTTCATTATAAAAGGCTGCTTTCAGTTATTTACGGCTTTAAGACATCTGAACCATTGGGTGCATGTCTACAGCTGCACACACACACGTGCGCTTTTGCATGCACACGCATGGATAAAGCTTCACATACAAAGTCAGAAAAACAATGTTTTCTATCTATAGCTAAAGAGAGCAATCAGGGTGACGGTAAATAGGGACAGGCACTAGGAACCTGATCAAAGAGAAATACTGGGGATGAACGAAAATGAAGTACTAAAAGCAAGATTAGGACTGCAGTGAAGGACAGTGAAGTAAAGCATAAGGCTTGCTGATGTCTGAGAAAGTTAGAGACAGAAGAGCTCTGTCTGGCCAGGATAGAGGAGAAGGAAGATTCCCATCAGATGCTGGCAAAGAGTCAGGGCTCCCAGGGCCTCAGCCACGTCTCGAAGGTCAAAAACAGTCCTGCGAAAGCCCTTGGCAAACTACGGGGCTCATTTACCTCTGAGAACGTCTCTATGCAAAGGACAAAACCCGGCTACCGCTGTCACAGTTAGTGGTCGTATGAGATACGATAGAGACCTGCGCAGTTGTCTAAAAGGTTTCAGTTCAGCTAACTACAGACATAAAATCTAAGAATTCATTACAAAGATCCAGCAATTATGTCTGAAATATGTGAAACCCAGAAAAGCCAGGCAAAAACAGAACCTATGCAAAGTCAAGGTCTCCACGCATGAGAAACCTTACCTGAACCCCACTTTGTGTGACACAGAGTAGTTAGTGGATTAGAGAAGATTACAGGAAGTTTTGTGGTTAAAGCAGCCTTGGAGAACTGGATTAAGCCTTGCCTCTTGTCATACCGGTCCTTAATGAGTCTGGTCCACTCATTTCAACCAAACTTTTTGTAGGTGGTTACTAATTACGTACTGTTCGTTTTATGGCTCTCTGATTTGCAAAAATGCTGGGTAGTCACATTTACATTAGTAAGAGCTGTGCTCAGAGTTAGTAGGGAGCTAGAGAACAGCAAGCTCATACATAGAAACTAGGCCATGTGCATACAAACAGACAAACAAACAAAAATCAGAGCATGGGTGTAGCCCAGGTGGAGTACCAAGCTGCTGAAGCCGCCATCAACATAAAAAGGGATGATTTTTTTCACAGCTCCCTGCTGCTGTCTTTTGCTGACCAGTCTGAATATCCACTCTGAAGTTCCACTACCTGGGAAAGAACTACAAATCACATTCTGCAGAGCCCAGAGCAAAGCTCAAATTCATGCCCCTACATCAATGGTTGGATGGCCTTCCAACATGTCTCTGAGAATGAAGAGTCAGCCTACGCTTCTAGCATTAATGTTTCTACATCAGCTTTTCCTGACAAAGAAAAAAAAAAAAACAACCACTCCTCCCCCCAAAAAAACAGAAATAGTTACACTATGTTATTCTGCACTGCTTTTTTGACACTGTTTGCTACGTACTTTTGTATTACACTGATGACCAGGATACATCATCACAGAATTACCATTTTTCTCATGTGGGCAAGGTTTAAACACTCAGTAAACATGTCATGAGCCTTCATTAAGTAACAAGGGTGATAGAAACACCGAGGAGCTGCTGCTTTTGGTTACATCCATCCACCCCGTGAGCTGAATCACAGAAAAACAGAATGTGATCATGTAATTAAAGACTAAATCACGCCCTGCAAAACAGACAACCATGTCTCCAGATTTTTAATATCTGAAAGCTTGACAACTAACTTCGTGTTCTTCTAATTGTGCCTTTCTGTACATGATGGAAGCTGGAGGGAAGAGACAGTGAGCAGTATTCTGTTTTCAAGCGCTATTGATAATATGAAAGAAGATTAAATGTTCAGATAACAAAAGCTGCTCTACAGGGATCAATTTATTAATGTCAGATTTACAGATTTATACTAGTATAAATCCAGAATGGCTGCACTGAGATCAAAATACTCTTAATTTACATAGGTGTCATTTGTAGTTCAGTTTTGTCCTTAATCTTGCATTTCTCTTTAGTCATTGTAATTTCACAGAAGTGTGTCATAACTCTGAGGGAAATTTTCAGGAATAGAACATCATGCACTGGAATGGTGTTTGTATATACATTGGGAGATTTTACATACATATGAAGAATTAATTAATTTGAAACTGACTGAGAATTCCAGCAGCATAATTAAAATAAAAGACAACTGTGAAGGAAGCCTGAAGGAAAGCAGGACAAGGAGAAGGATGGGTTAATGCAATATTTCACGGGCACAGAAAGGTGGAGGCAGTTGAATTAACAAAGGAATAAAAAAAAACACCTAATCATAAACAAAGTGAGGAATAGCTATTGCATTCTCATGGTTACAGACAGATATCTAACATGACTGTTTTCCTGATTCAACTTTACTCAACACCTGTGAGCGTGTGATTAATTTAACCAGAGTACATAGTGTACTTTTCTTTCAGGCAAAAAAAAAAAAATGTTGACCTCTGGTATTGTGAAAGAAAGACAATCAGCTAACCTAATAGGCCCTTTATTTGCTAATCAAACCTCTCATTAACAATTAATTGGATCAAAAGTTCACTGGCCATTATTGCTGTGTAAGTTCGACTCTGAGGGCCTCAGAGGATGAAACTAAATGAGCTGGTCAGGTTATAAATAATTTCCAGTGGCTACTCCTCTTACCTCAGGCTGTTCAGGTAGAGGTCAATGTCCTGCCTACTGCAGGCAGAAAAGACTGTTGCTGCAACAAGCAAAAGGCATTCTTCCTTTTCTAAGACGCTCATTTAGGCTTAGTAATTTAAAACTTTGTAAAAAGCCACAGTATAAAAAGCAGCTCTGTACTGCAGTGTTTCTGCATGTACTTGCTTATCATGACTGAATCAAAGCAACATTTCAGATTGCTTAAAGCCTTTCAAAAATGAAAGAAGCCAGGAGTTGCTTTAATCAGGAAATCTGCTTCTTAAAGAAACCCTGCAGAGACACCTTTATGGCAATATAATTATTTGTTTCTATTCTTAACCTAATAATACAGGTAGTGACTGACAGAGTTCAAATACTGCTCATCAAATAACATGAAAGGACCTGTCAGAAATGAATGAAGATACAAATGAGAATAAAGTGAACAGGGCTTGGTCCAAAATATGTGCAATGCCACATTTAACGGTTGGTTTCTCTTTTTTCATTAGGAAAAAAAAAAAAGAAGAAGAAAAAAAAGAAAAAATCATCTTTCTGCCTTCCCTTTAGACGGAAAGTGACAAGCAGGTACATCAGCTCTCAACATACACATATTACAAGTCAATTTTAGGAAGGAGGGCAATGTGGTCTGGGCAGGCCAGGTCTCAAAGATCCTGTGTATTGAACTCCAATCTGATGACAGGACCATTTGTTCATTATAATTTGAATTAAAAGAACAAAGTAGAGAAGGAGGTAACATCCATTCAGGGCCATTCCAAGGATCAGGCAATGAAAAAGAGTGACATAAAATGTGCGTACATGGTGGCAAGAAGGAGGAAGGGATCTGGACAAAAAATGATGTTGAAATGCAGTGCCACGCAAGAATTTATGGGTTTCCAGACAGGATGAGAAAGTTGCAGAAATTTGGGCCTTCTTATATTGGTTAACCAAAAAGAAGAGCCATAGTATTAAAAAAAAAAAGTGAGTTATTTAAGGGAAGAGTCTTAAGAAATTATAAGTGGTTTTAATAGGATCTTACGTATACAGTAAGGTTATCCACATGCAGTAAGAGAGCTGAATATATTAGAGAAGCTGAACAGTTCTTTGCAAAAACAATACTCAACGGCTCAAGCTGTAACCTAGGACAGAGGAAAAATCTGAAAAGAGAGTGGGACAGGAAACGACAACAGAACAGATATGGTCATTCACCAATTACATGTAACAGTAACTCCAGATGCTGCACAAATCTTTGCATATATGGGCTTTTTTCAGGCAAATGAAATGATCTCCTAACAGGCCAGAAGGCATGTAGATATGGTTAGGTCAGCATGACATTAACATATTTATACAGCTTTGGCAAGGCTTGGGAACAAAAGCCAAGCTCTTGTCGGCTTGGAGCATGGACAGAGGGAGGTCAAAAAAGATTGATAGCTCAGAGTAGCTGAGACTTGGAAACTTCTAGTGCATAATAATGTTCTTAGAGACCTCAAGAAACTGGAGATTGTAGTTCTGGATACAACTACTGCTATTGCACACTCCCCGCTGCTGCAATAGGTTGTGTCCGCGGTAAACCTCTGATTCACAACCCCGGGGGGGCGGGGCGCGGGGGGGGGAACAACAAACAAACCAACCAACCTCTCTCTGCCTTCAGACACAGGAATGCTCAGTTGCTGGCTGAGCTACGTTAGCATCACTTGTAACTGGCTCTAAAAAAAAGTGAAGAGGTACAGGGAGAAGAGGGTGACTCAGTACCTTGAGAATGGGATCCCAGGTCTGGAGAAGAGCCAGGAGAAGGGAACGCTGACCCCAGAGTCACCCCTCCTTATGAATTTTGCAGTTTAGTGAAAGATGCACTGGTCAGGCAGGATTTGGCTAACTCTGACAGGATTAAATATACATGATTCCATTTCAGTGACAGGCTGCCTGTTGTCAGGCATATGTATCAAATATGACGTAGCTGTATTTGGAGATATTTTATCCATTTAGTAATGCATATTATTATATATATACATATTTCCCTCCTGATTACTTATTTTCAATACATTAGCAAAGATGTTTCCCAAAGGGCTGAAAAGGGGGCCTGGGAACCGGATAAAACCATTCTCCGGGCTTAAATTTTTAATATTAAAATGCATTGAGATTTGCTATACACTTGCTCAAGATGTATTGCCCCAAGCAAAACAGTGTTTTATAGATGGACATGCAATTTTGTTGCTTTCAGCCGAGGGTCACATTTGTTTTAGTGGCTTTGGGATGTGCAAAATAATGAACAACAAGTATAAATAAGCATTCTACATTTGCAGAAAAAAAAAATCAGAACTGAAGTCTTTTTTATACATCTAGATATACATACATACACCCCTTTATGTTGAAACAGATCTTGAAGAAAGACAATTCAGGTAAAAAGAAATACTACATTGTTATTTTTGTTATACAAGACTGCATCTTAGATACTCTGGGTGAATCCAGCCGCTTTCTTTCCACTGACAAAGCACAATATTCTTAATCTAAATCATGCCAAGAGTGAGCCCTAACCTTCCTACTCTCCTACAAAGAAGAGACATCTGTTTCAGTTGGAACATAGCTGAAATGAGTGTAAGAGGAAGTTACATTAGATCACTTCTGTCTTCCTAATTTTAAATGACACAAGTATTTGAACCATACTTCATTAAATATTCCTGAACACGTTCTATCTCTGCAACCCACTTTCATCAAGACGTGCAGGGAAACTTATGTGAAAATCTTTCTCTTTGAATACATAATGTAAGATTGCTAATCATGCATTAATCTCATGTATTGATTTTGCATTATTCCTAAGGGGGAAAGAAAAGTGATTCTAAAAATTCCATTGGTTTGATAAACATTTTAGCTAAGTTATGCTGTGATTACTGTAAAACCAACTTAATTCATATTAAACCTCCATTTTATCTCATGCAACTCTGTATAAAAAAAAATCTGTTTCAGTGATGTATCAGCACATTTGCTTCAGTAAGAAAATCACTTCTTTGTGGTTTGTAGGAAACCCCTTTTCCAAATTTGAGTGCCAGGGTTTTTTGGAGTTACGTACAGGAAAATAATGTTGAGAGGAGATGGTGGTAAAATAGTGAGAATTTAGCCAAGGTAAGCATCCTAACTGCAGATAGAGTTAAGATTATGTAGCATTATCCTTAAATTCGTCTTGGTTGTGTTAACATGGAAGCAGGGGAAATACAGGTACATACTGATAAGTAGTGTAACCATTTCTTTATTACTGAATTTTCTGCTCAGAAATGTTGGGAAAAATTACAAGAAGGAAAAATAAGAGACAGTAGATGGAAAATGGAAATTTGTTTTGCTCCTGAGAGCTGAAAAAAACCAAGCATTTCTCCATGTTGTGAAATTAAATGAAAATCTGAATTAATAGTTCAAAACTGTAGATGAACTTTTCTGATCAATTTACTAAAAAGAAAATTAACGTTTACAAATTTTTAAATCACTGCTTGAAAAAGAAATGATTTCTTCTCCATGATAAGGAGCTAACCCATTGTATACATTAATATGTTAAAGCAGATTCTCCTGTTTATGAGTTGTTGCCTTGAGCTGGGTTTAGGTAAATAGTGTGATTACTGGGAAGGTGTAAATGAAAGTATGCATGTAGGTGAGTTAGTTTCAGAACTAACTTGGAGCAAGTGCAAGCAAGGCAAGTGCAGCTGCACTATTTGACCTTTATCTAATGTCTTCTCTGGTGAAGGCAGAATTCGGAAATTTTGTTCACTTGCGCCCTTTTTCTTGGTCATTTCCATTGCTCTGGTGATCAGGTGGGATGATAAAGGGTTTGCTACAGAAGTCCTACATTGCCTGAGAACATTGTCAACCCAAGTTACCCAGCTTTAAAACAGCACTGCATTACTGGTGTGAAAAAAAAAGCAATGTCATAAGGCTAGAATGTTATCCGTGTGGTTTGTTGTCACTTCTGCAACAACAGACTGTAGCACTTCATGTGATACATTGAGAGATACTTCCTCAAATGATGTAAATCAGTGAAGCTTTAGCAAAGACAAGCGATCCATACTCATTTAGCACCTCTAAAGGTCTAGAAGTCAATTTGCAAAATTAATACCAGATTTGTCTTTTCCTAAACTGTAGACAGGTGAACATTTTCCAATGTAGATGAAAATTTTGGGTATCTTAACTGCTGAGAAGCTATAACCGGATGCTTTTCCCCAGATTTCCTATGGTAAGTACAACTTCTATCTAGCTGAAATATTTGTTGCAACCTTGTTGATAGCATTAACTTTGATACAAATGCTATTAATTGAAGTACTCCCAAACCAAAAAAAGAAAATTAGAACTTGCAAAATAGAGAGTTTTAGTAGGTTTCTATGGTTTTGTTTTCATTTATGTTTTTACCTCATTCGGTCTTGCCAAGAATAGATACCTAACAGGAGAATACTCATACTTATGCAAAAATGCATTGTCATTTCCTCTGGAACACAGATTTCACAAGGTATGCTCCAATTTCAGCATGCACTGTCTAGGTAGGTATATTCAATAGCAGGCTCCTCCCTCAATCACCATAAACTTATTTCAACTTAGCTATGTGACTTTCTATCTGTCCTGCTAATAGTAAAGTGACAGTGGCTTGCTCTAAGGAAATATTTGCACTATAGAAGCAATGTACTAATTTACAAGGTCTATATTAAAAACAGATAAGAAATCCTACCAGATCGCTCAGACTACGTAATGAGAGGTGAAATGGAACAAATTTTTCAGTCCTCTTTGGCCCTGTCATTCTAGAAACCTGCAACATCTCCTGATTAGTCATTCACTAGTTGAAGAAGGGAAAGGTGAGGCAGAACTGTAATTTGAGTGCTTTGTAATTAATTCATATCTATTTTTTGTCTTGCTGTGGGTCTTTTTCTCCTTCAAACAGCAACAGAATAAAGTGTTCGAAATATAAGTAAGTCTGAAGACAAGGGATGTTGTTTTTGTTTAAGTTGAGGGTCACTTGAAGATATCTTTTCATCTGTCTTCTGCCTTAGAACTGATCTTTTATTCGTGTCTTCTTTTGTGCAGGAGTTAGAGAAGGAGGGGAAGAGAGAGCAAGATTTCTAAGCATTTTTCAGTGCACATCAAGTCAAATTTCCTTGATATCATCAGATAGCTAAAGCATTAGGAAACCCTCTTCAAAAGGGAAAGAAATGAACACATTTACAAAATTCAGGATCACATCAATGGTAAATGTTTTGGAACTCATTTCTAAGCAAAAACATTTGGGGTGCTCATGCCCAGAGGCTGTCTTAAGTCAAGACATATACAACGAGAAGTCTTGGATACCTGCCCAGGCAGAGTGTGCCAAAGTCATCTCTGGCAGTCCTTACAGTGGAGATTACAGTTAAATGTGAACTGATTCACATTACTTTCTGTTTTCCAGTTCTGGCAGATGGAAACAGATACCAAAGAAGAGTCCAGATCCCTCCACATGTTGATCCATCTCACTCATCATGCTCTATATACAGCATTCAAAGTGGAGAGCTATTCCGCAGATATGAATTTGGGAAATCTTTTATGCTAGGAAGGAAATAAAATCAAGTACACACAAGAAGACACTGCCAGTGAGATCTGTGCTCCATTCTTGCTCTAGTGAAAAGGACAAGATGTAGAGCTGCAGTTCCTAAGAGGACAGCTTATTCAGACCAAGCTGAAGGAAAGTTAGGTTAGTGCTATGGGTGCTTTGGCTGGGCAAAGCCTTTGGGAGCTTTCTACAACAAAAAATCAAATGTAACCATCTCTATTGAGGTTATGTTAAAAAGCAACAGACAAACACAAGGTCTTTGAAAATCCAGAAACCAGAAATAACTCATGTGTAGAAAAAAGGGGGTGAAGATTAAACACATGGGTGTTTTCATATTGGTTTCTTAAGAAGATAAAGCTTAAGTTTGACTGTTATAATCTTCTTGCCTTCCCCTGTTATCTGTTTTACCCACTGAGAAAAAGATAGATATCTCAGAGATACTGTGTTCAGACAAGTTTCATGAAAATCTGTCACTAAACACAGGGGAAAGACTCAAGGGGAAGTCCTGTCAAAGGAAAGGCTGAATCTTGTGTTCAGCATTACTTCTTCTTCTTTGGCCACGTACAGGTTGGGCAGCCAGTGCACCCACCGTTGGGCAGCCAGTGCACCAGCCAAGGTATATGCTGCCCTTTTTGCAGCAGGTGGTTACCATCAGGGAGAGAGAGCTGGGGTTTCAGTGTAGGGTTTGGTGGGAGGGAATTAGAGACATCTTAGGGAATCATGATAGGCAGCATGGGACATAAATCTGTGAAAGCGGGATTTTATTGCCTCTGTTGGAGGAATGACTTACCAAATGTGTATGCAAAAGCTGTAGAAGGAATTTTTAGGCAATGGCACTGATGATGACCATTAAAAAGCCTGCACTATTTTCCCACTGTGGTGGGGGAAAAGGCTCTTTCCATTCTGAAAGAATCATGTTTCTCTCAATAACTGGATGCAATACATTAGAAAGGACTGTTTGAGTTACGTAAAAGTAGAGTGTCCTCTTTAAAAGCATGTTAATTTCACTTTAAAAATCAAACGGAAGGTAGAAGTATATTTGAATGTGAGGGTGGTGCTATCCATGATCTGAATTTTAATAACATTCCCTTGAAGCTCTCAGGAATTGTTTTCCATTAGGGATGAGAAATTCAGAAATAAGGGAGTGGCTGACAAATATTTTGTTCACAAACAATGCGCTCTAGTAGTGGCAGTAGTAATCATGTTAAGTGTTTCAAATCCAGAGACTCAAGAGAACTGTCTAACACAAGAGAGCTTTTCAGTCTGTGAATCAGGCAGAGGATGGAGCGACCAAGAAAGATTACAATCAGTATATCAAAGAGGGCAAAACCTGGCTGGAGAGATCTGGATTGTTTAATCAACTGGCATCAAATCTGCAAAACCAGCTTAAATGATAGGAATGGAGATAAGAGAGGACACGCAGCTTGTAGTTGTTCTCAAATCTGAGTGTTGCACTAGCTGTGTGGATATGAACAGTAGCACAGTAATTTATTAACGCATAAGACTTCCATTGTTGCAAAGACTGTGCTTAGAAATGACAATCAAAATTAAGCTTTTAAAAAATGAAAACTGAAACTGAAGACCTCAATTAGAACTGTGTATTTTTATTTTGCTTGTTTGTTTTCATATATTTGGTTTCAAGACTTGAAAGAATGAAAAAAAAAATAATTTCACATCAGGATGGAATTCATACTTCAGGGGTTTTTAAGATCAGCTGAGCTCTCCCCAAAAAAGTTAGAAAATTATTTTTCTTTACCTTTTTAGAAATGTCTGTTCTTTGGTATGAAAACATAAAAAATGAAAATGTCTTGAAGCAGAAAAAAACCCCACATTCCATTAAAAAGACTTAAAAAGAAGTATCTCAGATATTTTGCCTTCTCTTTTATTTTCTTAACCAGAACTACTCAGTATTTTTACTGCAAATCATGAACATTTAAATTTCTGCCAAACTGCATTTTTTAACAGTTAATCCACTTAAAGATATTTGGACACTTTTGAATATCATAACACAGAGTTGTCCTGTCATATTAACCCATTACTCTTAGGTTATGATGATGTTTCTAAAATTTTGTCTATCCATAACCAGATGTTGTATGATTTATATCTCTCCACAAGACTATTTGCAGTAGGAGATAAATGGAACACTAATGTTCTGTATGTGGCTAATATAAAAATAAATAATACGGCTAAGGGAACAGAAAGTTATGCAGATTCTTTAATACATGTAATTACTGAATAAATGCACTGTTTAATGCAAAAAAAAGTTTGAAAATTTAAATTATTATAAACTCATGTCATACTGAAGAATTGTAATCAAGGGGAGATAAAGATTTTTGGAATCATGCATAAAATACAAGGCTGCATATTTGATGCCATCGTTAATTATAACAGAAGGAAATGATCCTTTACTAATAGACATACGTTGATTTAACAAGGTAATACTGGAGATGGAGCACAGTATACCATGTGTTAGAGCCATTGGCTACACTAAAAAATACCAAGTATAATCTTGACACATCAATGTCATTAAGTAAAATAAAAAACTACCTTTAAAATTATAGAAAAAACTTTTAAGAGAGGCTTTTTATAGCCTAAAATCTCTTAGAAGGATTCATTTAGAAGAACAGTGGAAGAATGTTGTAATTTCTCCAGTAGAAGCAAAGCCATGTGCTGCACCAGTTGTGTGAGTGATGATTACTGACAGCTATAAGACCCTTGATCTATCATTTTGAAACAGATAAAAGCCAGAAACTCTGTATATATCCTTTAAATTGGTAGGAATGGTAAAAATTTTAAAAATTGCCTTCTTATCATGAAGCAGTATTCAAAACAGGTTGCAAAGTATTTTTTTATGGCAAGGGTATATATACACAAAGTTGAGTCTGAAAGACAGCAAAACCAAGGTAGCTAGTGATCTTGCTGTAATGCAAGGAAAAATGGGTCTGTTTTTTCAAATATGTCTGCCAGTTGCTGTTCAGATCTTACAGTTAATCTTTATTTTGAGATTTTAAAAAAAAGTGATTTTGAACAGATGCAGTAACACAGTGTTAACAGTAAAAAGGGAAAATGTACTTTAACTTTCATAGACCCACTGTGTAATTGATTAAGTAAAGGCTTGAAGACATCGCCCATAAACTGAACTTAGAAAAACTTTGAACCTAAAATAATTATTCTTTTTGCCTCATTGTAAGGATGTATGGATAATTTAGTGATGATGTTTGCTTTTTATACTGAATTTTTTATATATATTGTTCTTGCTCAAGAGTTTCAAAGTTGTTTCAAAGAGTTGACTTAAAATATCAAATTTGATTTTTTTATTTAGTCTTTTCACACAATTCAGACCATCCAAAACTAACTCATATAAGACACAGAACAGAATTAAGCCGCACAAGGTACACATAATAAATAATGAAATATATAAAAAGAATTAGTGCCATCCTCCATATGCTACTTTTTTTCTTTTGTTTTTAGCTGCTTAACTTTGCATTTATTTGAGAGAAAAGGAAAAAATGGTGCTGCTTCTGAAGCCAATCATAGAGATCACAATCTGAAACCAAGGAGGAAAGAGCAAAAGAGATCATAAGCAGAAAAGAGTGTGAGTCAGAAATCCATCTTTACAGGTGAAGATGACCCCATATCTCTTACGAAAAAGCTTGAGAACTACCTGCCACCTTTTCATCTGAGTGGCCAAGCATCTGTCCCATGTCCAGCATTGACTCATCTCCATGTCCTGAGACAAGAGACTGTGTGTGTGAATCAAATCTTATGTCTGGAGATACAGTTACTCTTCCCTGAGTTGCAAGGCCTAAAGGCACATGCCCATATCGCTGAGACATGATAGGGGAGTTGCTGTCAGGAAAGAAAGCAGGAGGGATCAGGCCACAACCAATCGCACAGAATAATTCTGGCAGGCAATGTACAGCCCACAGGTCGCTGAAAGGCCACCCCTGTTCTAAACCACTGAAAATAAGAATACTACCTATAGTAACTTCTTAATGGGTGAGCAGTGTAGATGAAGGTCAACCAGCCACAACTGACCCTCCGACTCTTTTTAGAAACGCAGGTATGAAAAGCAACTGTTAGGCAAGTAAAGGTCAACACTGACAAACCGGGATCTTCAAGTTTCTCCCGAGGTGTTCCCAGGTCAACAGCAGTTAAACTTTGCCTTGATTTTGCTTCATTTAAACTGATCGTGCTCTTGATCAGTTATTGCATGCCATGTGTTGAGATACCAGATTCAATTATGTGGAGCACTGCAACCATGAGTTCAGGTTTCAAAGTGATATTCCCCTCTCTGTTGTTCATAGAACTGCATAATGTTTTTATCATGACTAATTTTTGACAATACTTATGGGTATCTGTTTGCTGATACTTTGCAGTAAAATAATTAAAACTTGTCCAGTAAAAGGAGAAGAGGCTGGACTATCTTCAGGATTCTGAGAATTTGTTTGCTGCATTGCCTTACATAAACGTGGCAAGTGGCTGAAAGGCTGTCCTTGACCTGGTTCTGTCATAGTTACCTCCTGATACATGTAAGAGTGATACCTGCTCTGAACACAGACTTAATTATTATTTCTGAAGCAGACTTAATTATTATGTGTTGTATCAGGAAGTGGTCTAACTGTTGAGGAATTCTCTGGCCAAAAAAACGAGACAATCGGCAAGGCAATCAAAGCACCTGACATTGTTACCAAGTGCTTGCTTTTTCAATATCCAGTCCAATGCAGAAGCCCACAAAGGGAAGACCCATTGCTTCTCAGAAGTGGATTTAAGTTTCTCCATTCTACTGTAAGATGTTCTCTTCTAAGTATTTATGCAGCAGTTTAGTAAAGAGGGAGAAAATGCGTGACTACTCTTGCTATGGATGAAGGGTATAGTGACAAACGGGCCTAATCAGAGGTTCGTACACGTCTGAGACCAGATGTACATTTCACCTTCACAGCCATCTCCCAGTGCCTTGGTCACTCCAACAAACAGCTCTGGCACTGCCTTTTGGCAAAGAGGAACTAAATCAGCATCATTCACCTTGGAACAGCCGCAAACTCCTTGAATCTCATGTGTTTTTTTTCCCTGAAATGAAGGGAGCAGGTCCCCTGGCAGTAGGACACGGACTGTGATCAATAACACTATGCCATTCCTTCTCTGTGCTTTCAGCTGCGATATAGTTGGTGCCATGAGCAAAGCGACCTTGCGAACCCTCCATTTGTTCCTTGTCCCACACTGCAGTCATGACACAGTATTGTGATAGTTGTCCTACACAGGCTCCTTCAAACCTAGTATTTCCAAGGTTGCTGTTTCAGCTGATTTAACAACTCACTGGTGCTGAAGGATGTGATTCGCATTCGTCCTTCTCATCTCCCTTGCTCCCAAATAGAAGCCTCTGCATCATAACTTATGCAAGTGCTTTCCAGATTTATTTGTTATCCAATTTAAAACATTAAATTCCAGAAAAAACTCAACAAAACGTTTTAGTGGACTAAGTCAGCACACAGACACATACAGTGAGCACAAGGTGGAAGTTACGTTCATACAGGTAGTAAGAGGATAGTAAAGTGAGAAAAGGATGGGGAGAAAAGACAAGGGAAGGAAAGGACAGGAAAGGACGAAGGGTGAAGAAATACCTTGCCCATTGAAATGGGAGGAGGTAATTAGAAACACCCAGCTGCTCCTTACCTAGGTGTGCAGGGCATAACTGAAGCTGATCTGAACTCCAGTACTGTCACTAGTTCTTTCAGGTGGGCAGCAGACCCAGAGGCACTGGTTCAGCACTGCTGAACTAGAGCAGTAATGGGGCAGATAGAACTCAGACAGAATCTCCACCTCCAGTGAAGTCCAGTATCTCAGAGCAGTCCTCATCCTGGCTCAGGGGGAAAAGGAACACACAATTTTTTTCACACATCTGGCAGACAAGACCTTTCCTCCTGCATGTCCTCACACAGAGTACTTGAATTGCTACTGCAGCTGTCCGCCATCCCTCTCCCGCCCATGTGGAGCAGGAGGACAGAGGCAGGACATGGATGGGACCATCACTCCAAACAAAGTGAAGGTCAGGAATGGCTACACTAGAAATGATGTTGTGTCCGGGAGCAGTGAAAAAGGCAGTGTGGCGCAGGTGAACCTCAAATCACTGTGTGTGCATGTTGGGGGAAGGCATCTGTATCTTCTGCTGTCTATACCTCCTTCCATGGAGACTTGCTGGCATTTCCAAAGCAGTTTGGCAGCACAGTGTGGAGCGGTAAAGTCGGGGGGGGGCTTACAAAATGGCCTTGTGGAACAGGTCTTGTGGGACCCATGGATAGCCTCTGTGAGCCACGACAGGCTGGAGCCTGCTGGCAAGGCTGCATACTCCTGTGGCATAATGCCTGGGAGGGTCTTGAGAGTGTTCCTAGTGAAAATAGATGGCTATTGAACCTGGCAGCAAGGGCATCACAGGGAAACACTGTGACTGGTCGCATATCCTCTGTGGATCCAGTGAGATAAGGCACATAGATCTTGTCTTTTCTTCCAGATATCTTCCTCTAAATGTTTGTAGCTTTCCTGTTGTCCATTACACAGCCAATTTCATTGTACAAAAGTATTTCAAGAGTTCAACAACAACCACATAAACACCATGTGGCACTGGAACTGGGCAATTTTACAGAGAAAATGTCTTGAAATTGAGGAATCAGGGAAAAAGGGGGGAAGTAGATGGAGAATCCAGACTGCTGAAAAAGCCCATGTCTCCAGAAACATGTGTAAATAGCTGGGGTAAAAGAAGGTGATTTCTTCAAGAAAGCAAGTGAAGCCATAAAGAAAAAAATGATGTGTACATGTTAATTATACCTTCTTCTAATCCTGTTGAGTTTTAGTTTCAGATGACATAAAACCAGAATAGTTACCAGACAATGCCACTGAAGTCAGAAGTAATTAACTCCCAGAAATATGTATTTTACAGGAAACAGTAAAAAGGCAGAGAAAGTTTTGAAGGATACATACGGCTACTGAGTTAAGTACACAACTGTAAATAGATTATTTCCATTAAATCCCTAATTTGAGACCAGACCTTAGAAGACTTCAAGGAGTCAAAAGTGAGAAGTGGACCACAAGGGGAATTCAATTTACATTTGGAAGAACTGGAAGAACAGATAAAACCAGCGAAGTCTAAAGACCAGGTAACAAGTTTTGGTGAAAGGATGATGAAGGTAAAGAAAGCATGGAGTTGGCCTTCAAGCTGCATACAGAGACAAAGCGTTTGTTGCAATGAATTTTCAAAATACAAGTAGAATGACATTGCAAAACCAGGAAAATACCCACAGCACACAAACACAACCTTTTGGGCATGGCCACCATTACTTGCAAGAAATAAATTCTTTTTTAAAAGCATTCCAACAATGATAAAATGTATCTATTGAGAAGTAAAGCATACGTATTTTTAACAAAGGACATGACACCACTAATGTTCCCCACAGAAATTAAACTGTCCAGAATTAAGAGGATTTCAGCAGAGAGGATTTAATCTACTGTAAAAAAAGAAGAAACCATATTAATGAAGAGGATTTGTTTATGGGAACTGTTCAAAAGAAACCATGTCCTTTGACTGGAATACTACATTAAACAGAAATGAAACGTATTAAATATAAATTGGACATGGGTGCACAAATGAATTTGAGATCTGAGACTATAGCAAATGATTTGAAGAGAAAAATCTAGTGAAATAGAACATAGACAGCAAATCTTATCTCTCATTCTGGGAAGATAATTCCTAATAGGAGTATACACAAACTATATATAAAGATAAAACAAAAAATCCTGACAGGTTAATTATTGGAATTATGTCAGAAACAGGACATCTGTATTGAAATGAAAACATAACAGCTTGCAAGTTCCAGTGAAAGAATTGATATTGTAGAATAACAATGAACATGAAAATGGAAATGGAAAAAAAAACATACAAAAAAGAAAACAGATGTATAGAAGTGGCAAAAGAACACCCAAATCATAATAAGCATCCAAATACCATAAAGAAAATTATAAGTGAAATAATACAGATATTGTTAATAATGTGGGCATTTAAAAATAAATAGATAATAGAAAGAAATACGTTATGACATATGAAATGAAAAAAGAATATGCACAGGAGTCTGGTGACATGCATATAAATATGCATAGATTATTTTTTCATACAGGGAAAATGTATATATTGTTTACTGAAACTATCCAGAAAGGGCACTATTAGAAATAATGACTGCAAAGTCTGTAATCGAACATGCAAAATTGATATTTACTAGACACTGACAGTGAACCTCAATGTAACTACCACAAGTTAAAAATGATATTATGGAAAACAATGCTACAATTGTGAAAAAAAAGTTACAATGTCAACGACCAGATGAAGAGAAAGCGTCCGCATGAGTAATAAAAAATGAAGTCTGATGCAGTGGAAATTTCAGGAATTATTCATCCCTAATCTGAAGCTGTATAAAAAGCCAAAAGCCTCCAATTAACCTGTCAGAGCTTTGCCAGTCCACACTGTCAGTCCTGGGGTGCTAACCACCTGCCAAAGAACCCAGCACTAAATGCTATGACGAGTCATCCTGCATCAACCTCCTTCACAGACACTGTATACATTTAAGGTGCCTTCTCAGATAATGCCGATCTCTTTCACCTGTATCAGTCAAGTAATAATGTACTAATATTTCCAAAGTTTAAAGGTCTTACCTCAGGTGACATCTGTAATTGACTTTAGACTGTGAATCCAACTTCTGCCCTCTCTGGCTCATGAAACAGTCCTGGACAGCCATAGACACTCACATCCAAAACAGCCAGCTCTTAAGTCAGAGAACAAAAGGTTTCTCCTTCACACATGTTGCAAGAAATACCCGAGAGATGTACCCACTGTTTATCATCAACCCTTCCATTCCTGACTAAATTTATAGAGGAGTTAGGAAAAAACATCTGCAAGGTCACCTGGGTGATGTGGAGACTATATATTTGAGACTACACAGACCTAGGTCATCTTGCTGAGTAGAAGCAGCTTTAGTGTTTTGTTAGATGATCGCCGCCTGTCAGTGCATAGGTGCAAGATACCCACTCTCATCATCTGTAGTGATCGGCTTCACCAGCAGGAGATAATGGGGGCTTTCCTCGTAGAGGTGCTGGAGGCAAGCTGAATGAATTAGAAGATTGACATCCTTCCTGGCAGGACATACCCACTCCTCCATGACTCAGTCCCTCATTTATTAACTCCTCATTCTTTCTCCACATCTATTCAGCATCTGCTTGCAGTAGCAAGAAATGCTCAAACATGGGTCCCAGAGGAGGTAATATTTACATGATGCAAACTTTGCCTTCCCCTTCAAAGCCTAGGATGGGCTAGTGTTTGTTGAAAATCATCTTGTGAGTGAAGAACAGCTTATTGAAGCTGAACCTAAATGAAATATGAATAATATTGATGATCAGGGAAAAAACAGTTTGAGAACTAGAGTTTATCACATGGCTTCCATTGGCTGAATATGTATAATTTACTCTTCCTCAGTTCAGTCCGTAACTTTGTCCCTGTTGAGTTCCATGTTACCATAGCTCTACTGGTAGTTTTTAAAAAAACATTTTGTACCTCTACATATTTTTTGTAGTCAACAGAATGGCTTCTGTAGATGTACAGACCAGCATACATGCTACCATCTTTTATCCCTGACACAAGGTGCATTTCCCTTAAATTATATTGGAGATAACAAGTACCAAGGCATGGATATCTTTCCAAAGCAAACTGAAACAAATAAAAATCTAGTCAAAAGAAAATGTTACACACCATATGTCACAGAAGGAACAAAACAGACATGATAGACGCTAGTCATATGCTAGAAAGTTCTCAGTATAACAACAGCAGTTGAATAGAATCAGGCACTTGAAAGCCACTGCAAACTGCAAAATACTTTTGATTTCATGTAAATAAAATACCTTCTTTCTGCCTCCAGTCTAGTCCTTCAATAGAAGAAATTATGGAAATCAATACTTGCACTGCAATACAGTAAAGAATCAGGCCCTTAGCCCTGCTCCTCAAAACAGTAGGTGTTTGGATTTTCTGTACATATCTCAAGACTGCAAAAAGACGTAAGAATAGCAGAGAAGTTTATATTTCTTTCTCTGCATACATAAAAATTGATTTTATTTCTATATGACTTAATAAATTTGTATAGTAAAAAGTTTATGTGCCTTTTTATTGCTTAATGTTTTACTTTACAGTTTATTTGGTCAGTGGTTGATTAGTACAATTATATACAGAGCTACTAAATCAGCTGTTTAGTAATGTTTAAGAAGTTTATTAGTCTCCTCAGTATTGAAACATTTGCCTAAATATAAAGCTATGATGACTTCCAACATTTAAGCAGCAAGTAAAGTATTTAGTCTTTCTAGACAAGCAATATAGTAGCTCAGTAATCCACTGAAATACATATATCATTGTTAGGCAAGCAATATGGAAAAGAAAAAATAGCAAATAAGCTTCTTGCATTCAGGAGCAAATACTTAAGTGTTAAGTTATCTTTTCTGAAAAAAAATTAGCAACCAGCACAGAAAAATGTAGTAAGAATTCCTTGATGTATATAATTGTATAATATTCACCTTATTCTTTTTCTCTGACACAGAACAGTAGCTAACCATATCTTAGCCTTGGTATATATTATTTCTATTAATGTAATAAAAACAGCCGTAATGTTTTGCTCTCTCTTTTTCATGTATTCCCTACAATGCACCACTGGTGGGCAGCAGCCAAGTGCAGTGTGGGTGAGAGGTATTGCAAAATCAAAATGAAACTTTATGAATCAGTACAAAAACTTATGTAAACCGGAGACATCATGTTGTAAGGTAAGAGGGTTCTTGCTCTCAGATGTTATGCTTCAAAAATTCATCATACTGCTTTCAAAAAAGCCAGGCTGGCCACTGAAGTAATTCAGAAATTGATATCACATTCAGAAAAAGACACTGAAGCAATAAAATTCAGAGTAAAATAGCAGTGATATTAGTGACTTCAGATGCCACAGTGCCTTCCATTTTTAAAAGTATTTTCACAAAAAAAAGTAGGTGTCATACATAGGCATGAGATTATTGCAACAGCCGTCTGAAATTGTTGTCAAGTCTTAAAAATTTAGAGGTGCGGGAGAAACCAGAAAAGGAAAAATATTTTAAAGTTGTATGAATTCAAGGAAAAATGGTAAGAGACAAAATGCACTGGCATACCAGGCATTGCTCTCAAGAAAGGTGAGGAAAACTCTCCTCATTTTGCTGCTGAAGTGATTTATGATGTCAGGGAAGCATTTATGCTCCATATTTAAATTTAAATCTCCCTGGAAACCTGAGAGCTTTAACCTGGTCAGCACAAAGAGGTCCTGTACTTGAAACGGACTGCTAGGTACCACAGCAATGTCCAAAGCCAACAGTAGCAACTACATTATCTACCTCATATTATAAGTAATTATTACTTATTACTGTAAGAAATTCTTTTTAACTCGTAGTTACTGTTTTTATTCTTGCTACTGATTTGGATAGAATTGTACCTGGAGGGAAAGAAGCTTTCTTCCTCTCATCCTCTTACATTCTTGCTCTTCATTTTAGTCACTGAAGCTGATGTTCACATACTATATTTGTCAGCTTCTCCTATTACAGACTATTTTATCAAACAGTTACAACCTTCTTGACCACACGCAGCAGGGTGTAACAGAGACATCATGTACCATATGACTGTGTTTTAAACCGAAGCAACTCTTGCTGTGAATGTGCTGAGTCTGACCATCTTTTGTCTAAAAGAAGAAAAATCCATCTCTACAGCCTATCTGTATCACTAGCACAGGCCAATGCTTTTAAAGCGCACTCATTTCCCAAATTTAAACAAAAATCTGTTATAACTGTGTGATAATAGTCCCTTCTGCAGCTATTTTATTATGCAGTTCTCTTTCGCTCTCAATCTTCCATCCTTAGGTCACATGCAGTGGGGACAGCCCTCTCCACTACATTTTACAGACGAAGCAGTTCTTGATGTCCCTCTCCCCTGTTGCCGAGGCTGTGAATGGAATGTCCTCCTTCTGTCTAACCCACGTGAAGGTGCGTTCTCAAGTCTCAGTAAGTTTGCTTGGAGCGATCCAAGACTTATGAAAGTTGTCTGCTTAGGATTGTGTTTGATTGATTGACATTAGTATCTGCAAGGTTGTTAGCTTTAGTTGAAGCTTTTGGAGTATTCGTAAAGTATCTCTCCTCTCATTCTGGACAAGTGGGAATGAACACATCACTCTCTCTCGCTGTCTGGATATGTCTTCTGATCTCATGAAGCTATAGGAAGTTAGTCACATTTGGTTAAAATCAGCAGAAGAATTCAAAATTTGTGGAGATAGAGGAGAGACAAATAGGCAGACACAGGCACACAACAAATCACCTTGGAAGCTTGAAAAGCTTGAAAAAATGCATGTACTGAGAAAATTTCATAGTGGAGTGATGAATGCTTCCATTGTGGAAACTCAAGAGACATGAAGGTCCTGCTAAATGGACTTTCTGGAGACTATTCCTTCTTGGCTCTCTCTCTGGTTCCCACAAAGCTAGATCCAATTCCAGGTCCAGTTCTTGCATTCATACAAGGAGGTTTTCCTGGTTTTTGAGAACAGCTGAAAGAATCCAAATCATCTCTTGTTCCACTGGGAGAGCTCCTGGCCATGTAGTACTTTAAAAGTCATAGGAGAGTATACAGTGGGCAAACCTCTAAGGCTACGTGCTAGATCTGGGGGTTAGAGTGAAGGAAGACGGCCCTGTTCTCTTCTTTTTCTTCTGCCACAGCTACTCTAAACAGCTTCCGATGTTCCCAGTACAACACACTGCAGCGAATGCTCTTTTGGTAGCAGCATTAGCCTCAGTATGAGTGACTGAGCCAAATTGCCAACATTTTCCTGCAGTACACAAGTGATAAAATTTTCAGTACCTACCTCTGCCAAAAACCACAAGTAAAATTTCATGGAGAAAAGGTTTTTCTTAACTCTTGGAGGATTTCTGCTAAACCCCGTATCAGTCCTTTTGCGAAAATAATTGTGACAGGTTGACCCTGGCTGGACGCCAGGTACCCACCAAAGCCGCTCTCTCACTCCCCCTCCTTAATTAAACAGG
>JAVKLA010000047.1:14908087-14934117 GCA_034782735.1 Sagittarius serpentarius | reverse complement strand
CTTCTAGCAACTTTTAAAGAAGCCGCCCCTGTGGCCCCCCCACTACCAAAACCTTGCCACGTAAACCCATTACAATAATGGAGGGATGAAAACTGCTTGAGGAAAAACAAAAGCCAGGGCATCACTTCAAGAAGAAAAGGCAGGAAATCTGAAGTATAGCTGTTATTGCTATTCCCTCCCAAAAATAAGAATTTAAGAAGATTACGTGTTTAAAGCAGGTATACATGAATACTTTTTGTGGGAGCAGTATAATTTATAAAGTTTCCCACCACCTGCTCCCCATTTTCAGCTCATAACACACATGCCTGTTATTCAGGTTCTCCTTACAGACATGGGATTATTAGATCTCTTAAGCAGCCAGGGAGTTTTGGCCCAACTGTATTTGCCTCTTCTGGGTTCTTTAAGACGGGGCATTTCCATATCACTTTTTACAAAAGGGTAAAGGTACAGCTGACATGAGTGTGTGTTTCCTTGTTCCCGCTATTTGTCTTAACAATGACAGCGTGGGTTATGGTCTACTTATTCACAATGGATAGTTACATCACTCTAGCCCTCCATATTAGCACGTTCTAGTCTGGTGTAAGTTGTGTCTGACTCTGGTCTGACACTGAGAATGGCTTTCAGATACAGATAAAGAAAGAAACTAAAAAGAAAAATAATAATTCAAAAACAACAACCAAAAAAACCCAAACAAATAAAAACCAAACACCTAAACTGGAATACATACAAGAAAGAAGGCATATTATAAAATAAATCAAAACAGAACAAAAAATGCCCACAGAGGAAAATAAAAACCCAAGCCAGTGGCCATTTCTCCTGACCAGAAGCTTCCACATTTCCAGGTTTTTTCTGCATCCGTAGCTGGCACATCACTTCTAGGATCAAAACCCTGAGGCCACCTCAGCAGACTCGGAGTGCCGGGGTTTCTTCAGGAAACAGAATGAGCCCACCTGAGGCTGACGGTACACGGTGGCATGGCCTGTGGGCTCCCACCATCCCCTGCACATCATCTCAGCAGAGAAGCTGGTTACCAGCTTCATTCACTATTTACCTACACTGGGGCAGAAGGGGGAAATCTGCTGACTCATGTGCATAGGTCCAAATGCTACTCAAAACTGAAAGAAACTCATTAGAGAGGGGGTTATAGCTCTGCCAAGAGATGTGCTACCCTAGCTCATCCCTGCTATATATCTGAGACAGTCCTTCCTGAATTTATAATCAACATAATTCCTGTATTAAGGGATTCACTGTTGCTCAGCAATTTCACAAATTTTGCTGCTTAAAATTTTGATTATATCCACTACAATGAACTATTGGACTTTCACATTATTTTTTTGCCTTGTGTCAGTATTAGATAAAATAGACACATTATATGTGATCTCGCACAAATATGGATAAAGATTACAATAGTTAATGTTGATCTATAGTGAGCCAAAAGGTGATCATGAGCAACTCTGCCAAAATTGAGAGAGTATGTGAGTTATTACTACAGAGTAATGGTAATTTAAAAAAAAAAATAATCCCTTTTACTTAAATAGAATAGTTAATATCACCTCCATATTGCAGGGATAAATTCATACTACAATTACTAATTCTCCATTAAAATAAATCTGGACTTTTCACTTTGCGTGGAAAAAGACAGCTACCTCTATTTCATTATTACAAAACACAGTCAAACTATATCTGAAATAGTTACATGGAGTGAAGTTTCCTCTTTTATACACCGCAACACATACTTGCCATTTCAGTTTTCATGGACATTTGTAGTACAGGAGCAAAAAGCAAAACTAGTAACATGATTTAATCCTTTGAGTTGAAAGAAATATGTTAACAAAATGCTTACCATCATAGACTTGTATTTAAAAATGTATATAAAATAACAATTTTTTAAAAACCCTACAGGAATAATAGTAGTTTATAGTTGTACAGTGGTATTCTTCATTTTAAAGATATCAAAACCACCTTTACAAACAACATGTAAAAAGTGGTGAAACGAAGCTACTTTTAGGTTTCAGGATGATATTTCAGGATATACAGCAGTATTTGCAATATACTTGCAATGACAAGAATAGAAGGAAAAAAGAAAGGTTTGAGAAAAAAAAGAGCAGCAGGTGGGGGAAAAAACACACAGCGAAGATAAATGGCCAGATGTAACTCAGAAAAGTTAATGACCAAGTGATAACCTTACTTGTATCCCCCTAAACAAAAAAGTTTGATAAGCACAAGATATTAAAGAGTAATAACAGGTTAATGTAAACGGTTGGGCTAAAATGAGACAGTTTTACACTTAGCAATGTACATGTACAAGTCCAAATAATTTTCACTGTAAACAGACAAGACAAATTTTGGATGCAATTGATACAAGTGGAATTTAAAACATGATGGCATTCAGTTGCAGTTTTGCAAAAGCTGGATAAAAAATGAGTTATGTTATCCACAGTAAAAGAAGGAATGCTGTACAAATCTGTATTTGCTGCTGTCTTCATAGATCACAAGGCTACTATCCAAAAAGCTTTCTTGGGCCTCAGAAATGAGCATCCTTTAAGCAGTACAGACCAATGACCCGTCTAGGCTTGGGTGGACCTCTGACCTTGTTTCTGAAGTGCAGTATTATTTATTTACTATTTATGATCATCTAAGCTATCTAATGTTACTTCTGCTCCTGGACTGAAAACCCTCATGTTTTAGAGATGCAATGATCCCTGGTGCAAATACTTCTAAAAATGTGACGTCAATTAATTTGACCTATTAGCTGCCAGTATTAAGACTCATGACTCCACATATGCCATAATACTTAAAACTGTATTTTTACTACACAGGAGCATGGCATATAGCAGACATCCTGTGAGGGAGCTGTAAGTAGGTTCCCTTAGTTATTTAATTTTAATATCCTTAAAAAGAACTTTAAAAATAAAACTATGATGTCATTAACTGGCCAATATAGTGTATTAATTAACTCCAAAACTGAAAGGAAAAAGCATAATCAAGTTCTGTCTCCTGCTATTAGTGAAACTATGACATATAATACTTTGGGTATACTGATCAAGATTTATCTTAAAAATATGTATTATTGTAAGTCTAGCTACCCAGTTATGCTACGGAGTGATTGTTTCTAACCACTCTGGCACAAAACTTCTCCCTAGATTGTAGCCATATTGGTTCATTGAGAGTTTATATGCTCATTGCTCCTGTGTGAACATCAGCCTGGCTTTTCTCCTTTCCCGGTGTTTACCTCCATCCCTTCATATATTTATGCACAATATTACAACCCATCTCAACTTTCGTGTTGCTAGACTACACCTGTCAGGCTTATCTTGGCTTCTGTTGTGCTGTAGGTCCAACATTTCCCTGACCATCCCTATATGCGTTTTAATGTCAATATTTTTTTTCTTGAACATGGTCATCCAGAAGTGTATACAGAGTTCAAAAGAATGGTCTATGTGGACTCATATTTGCCTTTTCCTGAAGAAATGGGGGTGGAGGCAACCTCTCAAGGTACACTGCAGGGCACATTTGGCAAGTGCATACCATGCTTACAAATTATTAATGTGATCAATTGTTATACTCCTATATTTCTTCTCCTCTGTTACTTCCATCCGATGAATTACAATGTTATAGAAATTCTTCATTCTAGTATCCTGAAAACATTATTTTGCTTTCTGTAACATCATGTAGTATTTGTGTAATATTATTTCTTTCTATTTCCATTGCTTCCTGTCTCAAGGTATTTCAGTTCTTCCTGTATGCCAGTTTAATCCTTCATCATGACAGCATCTCATGTTATCATCTGTGTATTTTATCATTTTAACATATTTTGTTTTATAATGAAAGCATTCAATAAGATCTGTGCTTAAAGAAACTCCCTCCAGCTTCAAAGGTTCTTCCCTTTTTATTCTCTGGATCTACTGTGGTGAATTAATTCATCCCAAGTCTTCTCAAAGACTTACTTCTTCTTAGTGTCAGTGTAAAGCTCTGGTGCCTCTCCTTTCATTTTGCCATCTTTTTGTCCCTTAAATAAGTGATTTTATCTTGCCAGTCCTTCAGGAAGCCTCCTTTAACTTCAGGGCTCAAAACTGTCCCACATCTATTAGGTCAGTGACCTGATAATATTTTTAAGGGTGCCATATTTCTCTCCACAATTTCTCTCCACAATGTTAAAAGAATCAGCCTTTGGCCCTGATGGTTGTACAGAAAAAATGAATGGAATGCAGAGGTATCTGTCTGAGTCTTAAATCTTGAAACAAAAGCGTTAGGACCTTGAGTTACATTCTCCTTTGAGTCTAGTAGCACTATTTCAAGTATCTTGCTATGACGATTAAAATGCCAACATTGTTACAATCATAAAATTACCTCTGCTGAAAGTACAGGGAAGGAAGAGAACAGATCATGTTATGCAGGACTCACGTTACTTGTGGTGCGCAACCTGGTGCTGCTTGTGGGTGCTCAGAAGAATGTCAGCGCCTGTTCCATCTCCTGATCCCTAGGAAAGAGTTAGAGGAAGGAAAAGCCCCAGGGAATACTTTGCAGAGCTCACTGGTGTATATATGCATGTATGATTTTTCCCCAGATCAGCATTTTACAAGTGACATTCAGACTCAGAAAGCAGTCCTTACTGAATCTTTTTTTACCGCTTCTCTTTACAGTGAGCTTGGAAATAGTCTCCTTTGCAAATTTCACAGGGCTCTGAGCCCAGAGACCTTAAGCATCTGTGTACTGCACCCATACCCTGAACCACACTTGCTGGGTGGGAGCAAGCCTTGGGAGCCTAGCCAAGTACACACCATCGTATTTCTAGTATCAGTAACTACTGACATCTCATATAGCTAGAATTTAGTTTGTGGGCAAAACCTGGGATGATACCACTGCTTTCATCATCTCCTCTCAGACTCCAGCCCTCATGAGCATACGGCCGGGAGAACAGCTTTGGCTTTCTCTCCCAGAATAGCACCATGAGTCAGAACTGCTTTTCCTATAGGAGAGTTAAATACATTGTGCTTTGAGCAGAAAATATTTACTTTTTCCTCTTCCTTGCTTTTGGAGTTTTTGTTGTTGATGTTTCGGGGTTTTTTAAATGAAAAAACATGAGGTAAAGTACTCACATGCTTACCTAAATCACTGAGTTTTGTTTTACATCAGCATTTCACTGTAGATGAAAGAGCAAGATTAAGAAATTGTGCATGTAGTTAAATTTGGCACCACCTGATAAAATCCCGCTTAGCTGTGAATGTATGTTTTTTTCCATTCCATTTGGTCAATGAATGCCAGCTGTATAGAGCACACAGTACCAAATTGAGATTATGACATCAAGAGTACAAAATATAGAATTACTCTTTTCTGTACCACATATATCTTCATTCAGCTAAAGTGCATTTTCTAGCAAATGAACTTCAAAATATGCAATTTCTTGAGGTAAAATAAACTGAAATTTTCTCCTATTTAACGCAAATATTCTATCATGATGTAAAATTTTATAGTAAGCCACTTCCAGCCTAATCACCCCTTTCTCTCTAAAGATGCCATTTTTAGCTCACTTAACACCTAAGTAAATAATATTGCTTAGATTGACAAAAGACTAATACCAAAAATATTTTGCAAGAGATTTCTTATGATAATGAGATCTGGAAGTGATTAATTTAGAGGCATACATAAACATTTCAGTCTATTGTGAACTATCATATTACTGTATACAGATTAAGGAAAGCATGTCAAATTTGCCTTACAAGTGCAATCATGTATATTGTAGCTGTTACCTGTTGAGTTTTTCTGGGGTGTGAGAGAAGACATACTACAACTTTTTTCTTGTCAATATCTGGCTAGACATTTATCTGTACTCCTGCTAACATTTTTGTTACGCTATATTAAACCAAATCAGTGAAATACCTGAACTGGAATAATTCAACTTCCTCATCAAGTCAGATTTCCACATTAATAAAGAAAGAAAAGATATGTTTGCTCTTTCTTGGAGATTATATTTTGATTGCATATTATGAGTCTACTTTGTACACGGATAACAATGATGTGTAAAATCTTGTACAGTTTAACGAATTACAAAGTTAAAAATGCTGTGCAACACTGAATGCTGTGTACAGCTCAGTACTGGTATTATTCAAGCTGCATACAAAGGAAACACCTCATCTTGGGAATGAACTTATTCTCTAGCTTCCATGTTAGCTAGAGCCTTATATGTCCTAATTATCTAAGGCTTGCCTACACTAACAAAGAGTGCAGTACTATAGGTGCAGACCTGCTGAAAAAAAGAATCTGTGCTGAAGACATGACCTACATGCTGTGTCCTACAGACATTTTGGGTTCATTTCTTTAGATAAGCTCTATGACTATTGAATGACTCACTGAGGATTAGTGGTTGCAGCTTGTGAGGTACACTCCTGGAGTGGGCCTCGCGGTTTAGTTTCATCTAACATCTAGTCCATGTGCTTTGAGATATGTGCCAAAGCATGGTAAGTGATTATGATGTCAAGGCTCACTTCAGGTCCACAGTAAAACTTTAGTTTGACATAACTTAAGTCATAAAAAGCCTTAAAGAAAAGCAAAGATGGGTGTAAAACACCTATTCATAAAAAGATGCATATACTTTTCTCTTTGTATCACAAGTAAGCAAAGACATTTTTTGCAGGAAATCAAGAACAAAACATTGTTCATACACTTAAAACCAGACACATATAAAATATATATTATTCAAATACTTGTAATGATCACATGATCGACTATGTGTTACTGAAACATCTGAGATCTGAGTCTGTGTTCTTCAAAAGTACTTTGTAGGATTCAAATAAACATTTCATTAAGTATTCTAAGATTAAATATATATATATATATATACTCCTGAAAAATAACCAGATGTTAGGAAAATTCAACCAGCTGAATCCTTACCTTATTCCTGCACAGTACTGTTAGGAGTCTACACTAAGGCAAAAAATGCACTGTCAGCGTTATTAACTGAATATTTAAACCTGGCAGTGATGACCAGTTACACTGTAGCTTTAATATATATGTATTAAGCGAAGTAAATCTTACAGTTCATCTGTGATCTCTGCTGAAGAATTAATATATGAAAAGCCACAAATTCCCCTGTCTAAACTAATCTGTGTATGTGTGTGTGTATGTGTGTTTCCCCTCCCTGAGGAGCACAAGGTCTCATACCAGCCTTCCATAACATGCATTCTTGCACCCCATGCTAACACTGAAACAGTTAGCAATATAACAAGGAAAATATTGCTAAAAGCATCTAACAGCCTAGTAAATGAGGAATACCATTCTGAAGACCTTAAGATGTCATGATGTTTTCAGAATCCCCACTACCCCTCTGTTTCCGCTGATACAGTTCGAATCACAGAATAACATAGCTCCAGAAACCTCAGTGGGGAGCAGCCTCTGTCGGTCCCCAGCACTGCCTCCCACTTGAGACGTGACTAACAGCCAACAACAGAGCAGATCAGCCATAGCCTTGTACAGCTAAGTCCTGCAAACTTCTTAGGAGGGAGCCTCTGCAGTTGCTCAGGTCACCCTGTCCCAACGGTGCACTAACCTCTCAGTGCACGAGGATGGCCATTTTTTCTGTGCCCCCCCCTCCACGCCATCCTGATAGCATCCTGTGGGCTGTGTGATGCCGCCTCCGCCAGGGCTTTGCAGGGCTTGCTCTGACTGCTTTTGCCTATCTGTATAGTGTCCTCAATTGCATTGATTACACCTTAGTCCTCCACGTCCCTCTATCATTCCTGATATCGCATTGCCTACTGCATTGTTGCTTCCCTAAAGCTAGTGTTCTGTCTGTTACCTGAAAGGTGGTGAGGGAAACCCATTTAATGTCCACCACCTTTAATTAGATCATGAGTTTTTATGCAGTTGGATCTATTACTGCAATTACTACATCGTGGCCAGGGTTCTGGGAGCATGCTTTAGAGACTTTAAGTAATTGAGTACTGCTACAAATTGAGGAGGCTCCTCAAGCAATTAGTTATCTTTAATATTAAAAAAAAAAAAAATGGACTTCTCACTTCAATTTGTCTAGTTTCAATTTCTAATGACTGTGACTTGTTACACACTTTTCACACAGGTTAAAGAATTGAAAATCTTTCCTGCCTTTATGTCCCAAGGCTACCTCCTGTCTCCATCTTTGGAAGAACACAACAGATTGAGATTTTACTACCCCATTTTAGGCAATATAACCAGGTCTGAAGACATTCTCCTTCAGGTATAGGGGTTATCCCTTGCAAGGCAACTATATCTTCTGACATTCCTCTTCTATCCTCTTCTTGAAAGCAAAAAGTTTGTGGTGGCCGACATACCTGTGGCTGGTCTCAACACCCAAAAGGCATTAGATTAACAAAAACTCTTTGTAAAGACTTTAAAGAAAGGTTTATAAAATACATTCCTGTCAGGAAAACAAAGGTGGCTCCTCCTTACTTCAGCAGTACAAGCATGTTTTCTATCAGGTGACTGGCAGAGGGATTTAAGCAGAGTTATCCAAGTATTGGTTTCTGGCCTGAATGGTGTACTAGTAAGTTTTGGAAGCGTCTTGAGAGAGGCTTGGCTACAGAACATTTAGGAATCACATGGGCCTTTTGGCTTTACATCTATGAATTACAAAAGTACATACAATCAACTGTGAAAGACATTCCATTTCTGTGATATAAATGAAATAGCAAGAAGGAAAATGAGGCAACTTCTTCCTTTCCCACAAAAACTCTAAGGCTCGATGCCAAAAGGCTGTAAAGTTTTTATTGCTTAAATAATAACTGGCTGCAGGGATCTGGACTCTGCAACATGTTTATTCTGATGCAAAGCCAACAACTTTTTTCTGAAAAGCTAGGAGAAACTCATCTTTCTCCTGACGAAGCAGTTAACTGCCCTCTGACTAGAATGGTCATAAAATGGTAATTTACACGAGGTCATGAGAAAGCAAAGAGCAGAGACCTGTGGGCTTCCACGTCACACCAATGAGGACAATCCAGTCTCTTCCCCAAACCAAGCAGCCTCCTCCCTGGGCTTGATTTTTCCCAACACAGGCATGAGGTTTGCAGGTTTCTTCCTGACTGAAGCCTTGCTAATGTGTTTGCAGTCTCAAGAAAATGTTTGCATTTCCATCCTTAACATCAAAGTATGAGGTTTAAAAACAATTTTTAAAATGAAAACTTAAACATCATCCAAGGTTCTGGAGGTAGTGTCTTGGGTATAACTTTTTGCCTTAACCTAGCCTAACTCCAGAGTAAAACCAAATGCCAATCCTTCTGTTACCACTGGCATCTTGTGAAGCATGCCTGGTCATATTTTAAGCAGCCACACAGTCTCACCTACCAAACCTGTTTTGTATGTCAGGTCACTTCAGCTTCTCAAGCAGGTGGACATCAGTTTGTAGATGGAATCTGGCACAGTGCCCTTACCTATTTTCTCACAATAGAAATCCCATGAGGAGGAAAACCTGATCCAGGAGAAAACAGGTGCAGAGGGACCTTATTGCTGATTCACTTTTCTGAAGAGAATTCCACATTAACCAGGCTGGCAATATTCAAAGTTAAGCACCCATCCTTTCAAGTCAGGTTGTGTTTGACTGCTTCTGGCTTTAGATGCTAGTCGCAATCAGCCTTTAACTTCTGTTTGTGCAGGGAACGTCTTTTAGCCCACAAGGTACTCATCAAAGTGAGCAATCTGGAGATCTCTACAGACTGAATTGTTTCCACTGGTTGAAACTCACAGCCGCTGTCTGATCATACCCTTGTTTCTGAAAAAGCTAAGCAGCGATTTCCTTGTCCTAAAGTGCTCATGAAGGACCAAGCCTTTGAAGTCATAGCTCAGACATCTCTGCTATCCTGCGCTGTTATCTATATATCTATCCATCTGTATCCTGGGTTATAGTAATAGGACCGTAGCAAGTAGGCCAAGGAAAGTTATTGTTCCTCTTCACTCAGCAATCATTTGCACCATCTAGAATACTGAGTCCAGTTTGGGGCTCAGAAAATAAAAATGTTGATCAAATGAAGCAGGTACAGCACGGGGACCACCATATGGTCAGAGGTTGGAGCACTTGCCCTTTAAGGAGAGGCTAAGGCAATAGGGTTTTTTCAGTTTGGGGAAGGCTTTGAGGGGACCCAATACCAGCTCCAGCTCTAGCACCTAAGAGGAGCTTTTTGAGACAACAAAGCCAGACTCTTCTCAGTGGTGCCTGGTGGGAGGATGAGAGCCAAAGGCATAAGTTGAAACAGGAGAGGTTCAGTCAAGCAAAGGCTGTGCAAGCCTAATCCTTGAGAATTTCAAGGTTTTCAAGACCAGATAAAGCCCTGAGCAACAGAGTCTGACCTTATAGCTGACCCTGCTTTGAGCAGGAGATTGGTCTAGAGCCCTTCTGAGGTCCCTTCCTACCTGCATTATCCTGTGAGCCTACCATCCTGTGTTGTGACTCAGATGTAGATTTTGACAGCTTCATCTTAATACCTCTTACCTGGACATAAATGGAATAATTACACCTGAAACTGTAGTCTGTCCCATAATGGTTACAGCTACATTGTTCACAGGAGGTTTCTTCATCAGACTAAATTTGGTTGCTGAAAAAAAGTACCAGCTGTTAAAGATGGGAGATGCTATATTCCATTTAATATTCAGATTTCATTCCAGACATAACTGAATTCCTGGTTTATATGTCAAGAGTTGCATAGAAAGCTCAAACCGCACCACAGATGGTGGGTATGTTTTTGTGACCATTTCTAATGTGATAGTTTGTGGGTCACTCCACAATAAACGGGCATCTGGAATGGCCATTAAGGTTTGTCAAAACTATTACACATCTTCAAATGATGGTGGGGATGGGTGGGTTAGAACTTAACCTCAGTAATAAGATCCATCCATAATTGGCAGAGACTGTAACAATACCCCAGCTGTGCCAAACCAAGAGCGAGGATCCTCCACGGTGCCAAAAAACCCCAAGCTTGCTGAGGATCTGCTCTCAGAGGAGGAAGCCCTCAATCAGGAAGGATGTGAAAGAAACTGAGTAGCCTTAGCAGAATAAAGAAAGTCTTTCCACAGGTAAAAACTGGCTAAGAGACGACAGAGAAAGTAGGAATATATGGTCAGTTTTCAACATGGAGAGAAGTAGTTGGTGGAGTTCAAAAGGGTCAGTACTGGGACTATGCTGATAAATCTGTTCAGAATTGGCCTAGAGCAGAGGGTAAACCCTGAAGTGACTGGTGGTTTGCTGATGTCTGCTGTCTCATAGGAAGCAGGTGGCACTAGCCCTTCTCCCCATCCTGGCCACTGCCAGAAGACAGGTTTCTGGCACTAATCCTCTGGTCTTATCCAGTAAGGCTCTTTTGATGTATCACATAAAGGAACAAACCACAGGAGACAAAAACAATCTTAAACTCATGCAGACCCGAACCAGAAGAGAATTAAAATGGAAAAGATGGTCAGGTATGTATGCTTCTGCACAGTAATATTTTAATGCATGTTTTTTACGGTATTGGCAACCTCTGTACTTCAGCTACCCAAAATGGCTTCTGATGGCAGTAAGTGCAAAATAATAGAATCCAAGAACACAGTAACCATTAAAAAAAAAAAACCCTCATTTTAAAAAGATAAGACGTCAAAGAACCAGAATTGTAAGTCAAACCCTATCAAGCTAACGAACACAGACTGCAGAAGATAGCTGCTTAGTGTAAAGAGTAGACAAGTGTCTCCATCTTCTGCTATAGTTGGGACAACAAAGAGAGAAAAGAGATAAGGAGGTAGCAGCAGCAAAGGAAATTGCAAGTAGCATGCTAAGGGTTGAAAAGTACCATCAAATTGCTGCTGAGACACAAGAAAAGAATTTCTGTCAACGTTGTTATGCCATTTCCTTGAGCGTCTTAAGTGAAACCCTCCAAACCTCCCTGAGAGCAATATTGTGTCCTCAGTGCTGGGTTTTAGTGTTTTCCAACACAGTAAGGTCAGCAAGAAGGTGTGAATTTTTCAGACTCTGAACAAACACAGCTATGCCAGGAGAACTCTTAGTGGAAACCTGACCCTAGAGATTTCACAGGCAATGGACAGGTTTTTTGTCTCAGCAGCCACTCTAGCTTGATTATTCCTTTTCTACACACGTGGGGAAAGAAAAGGTCACCAGTTTATTACATGCTATTAATGTTAAATAACAACAATAAAAAAGCAACACCTCATTTGTTAATACGATCTCTTTTGTACACCTGTCACAATACTTGGAAACTGAAGGGCTTAATCTTTGATATTACATATTTACAAGCCTTGCAGATCAAACTCAAATGGTATTTCAACTGTACTTTACCTAGAGCAAGAAATGTCTAGGCAGATAGCCCAGAGCATATTTAGAGCTGCCCTGCAGTCAGTGAGATACATGAAGTGAGTATACAATGTCAAAGCACTGTAAAAAGAAGTCAGCTAGAATATAATTGGCTTGGATCTTGGGTCTACAGGGCTAAGGCACCCGAGCCATTGGTAAATTACACAGCCATTTTTGCTTGATTTCCTGTTTCCTCAACTCTGAAGTGATAATTCTGTTGAAGATGATAAAGACTGTTGAGGAGATTTTATTTAATACAGATGGACATGTTAATGCAGAGTGATCTACCCATCCCTCCAATTAGCCTACTAGGTGCAGCTTGATATAAAGCAGAGACTGGAGCCCTGAGGACATAAAGCAAGACAGGGAGAGCAACATAGCTCAGCATGTTTTCAGGAAATCCAATTATTTGTCTGAAGCTTTGAATTCAAAAGTGGATTCAGAAAGTCCTAAAGCAATTATGATTTGCACTGAAAGAGACTGGCTAAAGCCAGCAGCTAAACGTTTGTATTGTTTTTGGCTTGTGTGCTCCATTTATACAGTAAGACCCTTTAGCACAATCACTTCAGCATGTAACTGAAATGAGTTTAGTTTTCAATAGGATTCTTCTTTCAAATAAGCTGATAAGAAACACACCAGTTTCTTATTTTTAGTACAGACAGAAGGGCTCAGAAACAATTCTGGATTTCAGAAATTATTTGAAAACTTTTATGAGCTTTAAAGACAGTGTTGTGTTAAATATCTTGCACAAGATGATAATGCTAAAACATTTGCCTGGGTGTGTACCCTTCAGCTGGTCTACCATCTCTCTTTTTATGTGCGTCTGTGCTATGCCATCATGATCTGAGGCAGGAAACATACAAACAAGATATGTAAATACTTTTTGCTTGATATGTTTGCAAGTTACTTTGGTGAAAAAAACCAAAATATTTGTAATGGTATTCTCTCCGTATTTTAATATTGTTATCCCCACCAAGTGCGCTGTATTTCTGAAAGTCTACCTAGCAATTTGGATACTTAAATATGCATATTTATGTATGTTATATACATAGTCCATATATATTACAACTTTAAACCACTTTATTAATGGTAGCAACAGATACCTGAAATCGTTCTAAAGGAACTGAGATATGCAAAGTTATCTTTTTAGATTTTAGATATTTATCTCTTGAATAGACACTGACCCTGAACATATTTAAGTAAAATTACTTTACTCATATTTTATGTGTGCATGAATTTATTTTTTCATTTTACATTTTGGTAATGAACACTATGTCTGTAGTTTTCAAAAGTCACCAAATATAACAAATGCAGTTCTGTGAGATGTGTATTACTAAGAACTTGATATAGATAGATATAGATATAGATATAGATATAGATATAGATAGATATAGAATGCATATATTCCTAAAAAGTCAGTTGTAGGTTAATTTGTTTCAATTTCAGAGCCTCTTTAGAGATTATAGTGGAAGAACGATGTGCAGTTTTCATCACATTCTTCTCACTTTGAATAGTTTATGTGGCTCTTCTTGAAGATAAAAATCTATTCTATAAAAAAACACCCTCCTGAGCTGTAGCTGCTAGATGCAAAGTTTTCTTTTTTAAATAGCAGTAAAAATACCTCATCAGCAAAGCTGGCCCAAAACTGGGATTCCAAGTTCACTGGAAGTTTCTTTTTAATTTAGTTTTGATCTGACCTGTAGTGGCTGTTTCCAATGTCCGTAGCCCAGGCAGACTCTGCAGGAATCCAGGCAGTGTTCTCTTTGAACTCTGCCTTGAGTTTGCTAAAACCTCATTGAACCCAAGATGTTTTAAATGAAAGACTTCAGACTGGATGAAGTAGCATTTTTTGACAAAACTTTGTTTCCTTTGATAATTTCTGAACACTTCTATTTACAACATGCTTTGATTGAAGACAGATTGTTATGACGAAATGACAGACGTTTCATAATTATTCCTCTCCGAAGTCTTTTGGATGCCAGCCTCATCATAATTCACAAATGGGTCAGTCTACTTCTCTTTGACTCGGCATTTTCTGTCAGTTAATAAGAACCAATGTCTACCCAAGTAATCAGCTCAACATATTTTAGCAGACCTCTAAAACAAAATGACAAGGATAACCTTGTGACTAATTTCCAGGATTAGTTATTAGAAAAACTGAATTCTACTCAGTTTTGCTGCAAATACTGTGTCATGATTTTTGTCTTGCCACATAAAACCTCTGAGAATGTCTATATTAGCTTCTGTGATGTGTCCTGAGGCTGCTCTCTGCATTAGATTTCCAGTCCCAAGCAGTAACAATCCTTTTCTAGCATTCCATCAGTTTCCTTGTCTTTTCTGATTATTACTTAGGCCTGTTGTTCATTGGTATGAAGTTTGTTTTTTGTCAGCATTGAATATCTGACATGTAACCATCCCAGTGTTCCAGGACGGTTACCCAGCCCTGTCCCAAGCTCCTTTGGTCGTTACTGGGAAAAAACAATGCTGTTAATCCTCCGCCTTGTATGTGAGTAGCTAACAACCAATGAAACAGAAACTGCGTTGGAAAGTGCTCCGGGCACACCACCCCTCTGATTTAGCATCTCTGGGCAGCTGACCAGACTGGCTGAAGGATGGGATGATCCTGCTGTTAGTTAATTGTGCATACGTAACAGTTAGAATCAGACTGTCAAGCTGCATAACTGCAATTAAGAACCCCGTCTCGATATTCAGCAGTACTCGTGGGTTTTCTGATTTACTAAACACTCTTGCTAGTTACTTACTTTCTGAAGTGTTTGCAGGAGGCAAACATGTATGTCAAGAGCAATACTTTCATATGTATATATCCATACAGCCGTACACAGGCGTAAGTGTAAATATTTGTACATAAAGGATACCTAAAGTTTTGTAATGTTTTAAAGTGTATAGAAAAACAGTAAGTCTAATAGATGTAGGGTGCTTCACACATTAATGCTTCTACAACTATTTAAATGTTTGAGAAATTTTTCACCCACTCTGCATTTTTGCTGTCTATGAGTTGTGTCAGTCAGTTCTTACAGTAAGTCTCTTTGTCTCACTCTGGTGGGTACCTGAGGAAAATAGAGTCTGAACCTCCCTTGTTAGGGAGATGTCACATCCTTAAGCAGAACTCACACACAGAAAAAAGGTGAGGTGAGATTCTTATGGGTAATCCTGGTATCACAAGCCAGGCCAACTTTATTCCATATAATCTTCAGTTAAAAACACACTTTCATTTTTAAGAGAGTAAGGAAAACCCACAGATTTAAAAAATAATAATAAATAACTAATAAGTAATAAATGTACAGAATACACACACAGAATACACGGTACAGAAGGCATTATGTTAGCTTAGCTTGTACTAAAAGGTGGGTTTTGTTCATAAAATATAATACATCTTATTCTGCTTCTGTTTTTTTAAACTTTAAATATATTCATAGACACACACATACATGTATGCACACAAGAATTTTTTGGAAAACAATTTCAAAAAGTCAAAACAGTCCCCAAAATCACTACAGGTATTTACACATCTAGAAATATACTCCGTATCTGCTTTAAAAATGAAATGTTCCTGGCCCTTCAGAAGAGTAAAATATAGATTGTTGGACTGTGACGCCAGAGGAGCAGAAGAGTCACTGGTGTAGAAATTAATCTTCCCCAGTTGGGACCAGGAGTAAAGCTTGTTTTGGAGAAACCTGTGATCAATATCCCTATTTTGATTGCATTTTTTTATAAGGTTGCACCTTAATAATATTCAACATGATGAAATTACTGCTCTCTCTTTCTGAAAAGAAGTTGTGAACAGTGAGTATAGTGCAGCAATCTGTACCGGTTGTTGCTTAATTCCCTGGTGGAATTTAAGACAAAGCTGACCTGTGAAGTCCTAAGTGGCTTGGTTTGGGCTATCTAAGTGTCTCTCTCCGTACATTACATTACATGAGATTTGTTCTTTGAAGGCATTTGTGGTAGAATTCTCTTCGGAAAACAAGACTCCATGAAGCATGTTCTCCATGAAGAGCCTTCCTGATCTGCAGGTTTGCTTCATTATGTATTACTGTAGCTTTGTATTAAGGTCTTTATAGATCTCTGGAGTACACTGCAAAGCTAATTTTTTTTTTTTTTCATATACCTTTCTAAGAGAGGCATACTCTTAACCAGAAGAAAGGTTTTAGTGTTTATGGTACAATGGTGCTTTGGCAACACCAGTCAGTGGTGGAAATCGATTTTTGACTGCAGTTATTAAGCCATAAAAGCATGAGAAGAAATTTTTAGAAACAAAACAGTCCTTCAGCATTTTAAGAATAAGAATAAACTTTATCTTGAATACACTTTATTGGCCTTTTTTTTATTCTGAATATTAAGCGCACACTTTGGGTAACAGTATTGTAAAATTATCTATGAATTATTGTGAATAAATCTCTTGTGGAAGTTTTATCGAAGTGAGGATGGTGTTGGACTGACTTCTTTGTGACCAGATGAACAAAACAGAATAGTTGTATATTCACAGGTATGCATAACTCCACTGTTTACATTAAAATGAAGTTAAACCTTCACAAACCATGGTTTAATATTTGCCTCACATTAGGTTTAAAATACTAGTAAAACCTACATTTCTCTCTCTTCCATCATCTGCACATACATAAATGGTGTCAAGATGCCAGATTTTTACCCTTTTTCAACATTTAAAGGGCAAGCCACAGAAAAGCACTCATGGCTTTGCATTGCAGGCCAACACCTGCTTTGCGGAGGCTTATGCAGAAGCTTGTGTGCAAGTCTGTGCCTTGTGATTCCTTTCGGTTTCCCTTCAATCACTGCCATTGCTCACTGCTTCCCTTCCCTCCATCTCCACCCTCCAGCGCCTTGAAGCTCACCTTGAGTTTTAATTTCCCTGTGGCATTCATATCTTCACCTGATCAATTTTAAAAGTTGTTTGTTTTTTCTTTTTCTAGAAAGCTCTCTTTGTCAGTGTAAGGATTAAATAAGATTACACTGCAGGAAAACACCCCAAGAAAGCAGCCTGTGCATAAGAAGGACTATTTCATTAAAAGGCTATTACATTTGCCCCAGCTTCCTGCTTTAGAAGTTACTTATGTCTACTGGATGTGGCTCAGAGGGGACCTATTCCAAGCTCCAGCACCTTGGGAATTGCTCTGAGAGGCACATTGGGCTAGAACGATACACATGTCTATGTACCATGACACCAGGGATGCCCAATATCTAACTACCTGGCAGGCTTGGGAAATCCAGTTCCCTAAGTTCCTGACCTGGTTAAAGATGGAGAAATAGGTGCCTAAGAACAAGATCCCAAGGGCTAGCATGTTATCTGAGGAGCTGCTAAAACTTGCTACTTACAGACACCAAGGCAAGAGAGGAGTCTGGAGCAGTCGGCCAAATTACAGCTGAACACGTTTGGAAAGAAGGATGCAGGATATGCTTTGGGGACAAGATCAGTCTTGGGGCCTGAGTAGATTTATACTGGCTTTTCTCTGCTTTACCTGTGGGGCCAGGAAACTATTTCTCTCCTTAATAGAATTTGGTTTCTGAGGAGGAGAGTTATTCATGGAAATTTCTTTCCACCTTCCCCTGCATCACAAGTCGTTTATACTAGATACTGAATAGAGAACCTGTAATGCAGGACGTCGGACTACAAATAACTGAGGGATAACCTACCCTTCTCTTGGGTTTGATATATCAGAAATGACTGCCCAGAATCTTCTTATATGCTTCGGCATATAAAAGAGCCCATTCACACAAGGCTTTACAGGCATAGAAGTGGTAGTCTTCTCCTGCTGTGCGATAGGACAACAACAGTCAGCTCATTGGCATGTTTTTACTGCCAGGTTCTGCCCAAGCACTTTTCAGCTCACAATACAGATTTCTTCAGTGAAAGCCATAATTACTTGCTTATAGGGTTTGCTGGGGTAAATCTTCTGTCTTCGTGCTAATGAAAGCTATGTTTGCAGAGACAAATCAACATTAGTTGGGCTGGAGAGAAAAAATGAATGACTCTAACCTACTGGACAAAACACTTATCTGGAAAGAGGACACCTCAGTTCTCATCCCTGATCCCAATGAATCTTGAATTATACTGTACCCTGGAGCTTAAAGTTAGCCACCCCCAGGGGCAGTTAAATGGGACTCACACTCCGAAGTCCTGCAGATCTCCTGCATTGCCCTCTGGACAAAAAGCAGTGTACTTGTCATGCTAGTCCTTCAAGTCGTACTGGCTGCCCTGTTCCCTGTGGCAGACTGCGTGGCAAGGAGGAACAATCTGGGTAGGGCTCTGCTTTCCCTCTTTTTAGGGGAACTGTACCTAAAAGAGTAGGTAGCGAAAATGGAGAGACTTCATGAAAGAGATCGCCAGCTTTCATAATACTTTGAATCAGAACGCATAGAGCATGGTTTAAACTGTAATCCCTCTTGGTGTGTGTTACTCTATTTGCTTTCTTTTCTTCTTTTTCCCAAAGAAAGATGCATTCTCATTTGATGATTTGTCCTTCAAAACATGCTGTTTCTTCACCAAATATAGCCTTCATACAAAATGTAACATTCCTTTGGTTAACTATGTCAATTAATTTTTGTTCATGTGATTATATAGCTTAAAATATATTTTGATTCTTAATTTTTGCATTACTGTATTACGGATGAAGAATGGCCCATTTTTCAGTGATTAGGTGATTGTTTCTTCTTCTGCCTCCCCCCTAGGATTTATTACTAAGCAACTTTTAGATGAAAAACGATGCTGAATCAAAAATGCACAAATATAGCTTTACTGCATTGTTTTGTTAGCTGAGCTGTGCTCTATTGTATATGCTGGGGAAAAAATAAAGACAAATAATAATTTTATTAAAACATTGCTGTATTTTAAAAATGGAATTATTTACTGCAGTTTGGAAACAGTTTCTTTACACATTTCTGGTTTCCATGGATAAAATTCCAAAAAGCAGACAAGTGCCTCATGGGAATTTCAGAAGCACTTACTTCTCCTCTCCTCCTTCATGGTATAAGTGGGTACTGGGAGGCAACCTCTTTAAGTACCTCTGAAATCCTGCCTCATTCTTCACCCTCAGAAAATGCAAACAAGCTACTGTAGCTGTACAGATACTGTACAGATACACTGGTGATCACCTCTTCTAACACAGCTACACTGGTGACATGCCCCAGGATTTCTGGCTTGGGCTGTGATTCTCCGAGCACCTCCCCTGACCAGATGTGGTTCATGTGTTCATTGCCTACTCCAAAGAGATGTCACAACTGCCCGACCACAACCCTCATCGTTAGAATGATGGTGTACACAAATCCTAAGTCTTCTAATATTTTTAAATATCCTCAGGAGAACGTGATGATTGGTGTGAAGAAGTGTTCTTTGCCATAGCATGATGTGCTATGTGAACACACATTTATAGTTATCTCTGAATCCTTAGAGTAACACCAATAACAAGGGAACTCAGAGCAGGGCTTTGCCTGTCCTATACCTTTTTTTTTGTTTCAGAGGGTTAGTGAGGAGTGAGAAGGATTTTTTTTATTCATCAAGAGATCAAGTTCCAAACCACAGGTCCCAGGAGTCCAAAGTAAGGTGCCCAAATCCATTGTTCTGCTGCTGATAAGTTACAACTTGACTTTCCCGTTGGCAGGCTGAGGCACTCTGCCTCTACATATTCAACACATGCTTGCATTCCTGCTTTGCTGAACTCATCAGAGATGCCTAACTCCTCTTTCACACAGCAAAGACAAACTATACAACCTGAGAAACACAAGCTGCTTTCCATACTACAGTTTTTGCAAGTGTAGGGGGAAAACACCCTCCAGTCCACGCTCTTGTAAGTATGCCAGAGACCCGTAGGCCCAGGGATGGTTGGTGTGTCAGCCACATACACCTGGCAGGCTCACACAGACACTCCACACAGGAATAATGTGCACAGAAAGTAAATAAGAGGGAAAAAAAGTCCTCTCTTTCAGCAGGATGAAATCCTAGAAGTGTTACTCAAGGCTGTGCATTCCATTCATTGGCCAGGCTTGCTCTGGGGACAGAATTCTTCTTCTGGATCTGGGCCTCACTCCCCAACAATATTTGGTTTTTACTAATTTAAATAGCTGATTGTATGACATCTCTTCCTTCAGCTTTTGGCTTTTATTACTGAGAAGTAAACATTTTACTTAAAGTTGAGTGAAACAAGTTAAAGTGCGTTAAAAATACCAATTGTTTCAACAAGTGGCTCCATCGTCAGAGTACTATTGCATTGCTGTTTCCAGGTATTTTCTTATACTACATCTGATATTGAGATACTTGGTAACACATATGATGCCTGTTTTTTCTTCATGTCTTGCACATCTAAATGAATTTACAAATTATTCATGGAGAATTATTCAGCTCTGCAACATCTGAATCAAGTTTATTACCTTAACAGTTAAAACCAATGCAATTAGATCTGGTAAATGTGTAGTATGTCTTGTGTTTGTGATAAGTGGTTTACATAACCTTAGAAAATCCATGCTTGGACTACGTGGTCTAATAGATCTTTCCTATGGCTACGTCTTGAGATTCTAAGCTCCTCTTAATTCTGGCAGAAATTAAGCTACTGAAGATTTCTTTATATTCTGGTATAAATGACAGGAAACCATGAGTTCTACATACCTCTTATTTAAAACAAACAGTGTCCTATCCATGGTGAGATAGTACCCAGTGTAAATACAGATTGTCCAATTCAGACCCACATAAAGAGCGTACACTTTGCAATGTACAATCCTTATTATTGTATAGCTTTAGAAGGTCAGCTGCTTACTCCTTACAAGGCATTGCTATCTTACAGGTTATTTGTAAGAAGTATGAAGCTAAAATTGCAGTTGCTGGTAGAAATGCTGGCAATGACAAAAAAAACCCTCACATTTTTACCTCCCCACGTTACATGCTAAAGGACCATCAAGACTGAACAATACGAACAGCCAAAGGTATATTAAACTAAGCAGACTTTTTCATCTACTTCAAATTTAGTCTTATGTAATTTAGCTTTTAATAAAATGCATTTCTGTTAACCATCACTTCACCTTATTGCCTGCACAGCTTCAAATGACTGCCTTTTAGAGCTATGAATAGCCAAAGTAAAAATCTATAATTACATTAGTTGCAGGTTATTGGTCAATAAGTGTTCATTAAACCCTACACTTACTCTTTTCAATTTACGGTGTTATTTGTTTTCTTGTTTCATTGGCTTTGATAGGTCTTTTAAGACTTATTTTTACAAAAGTATCAGTGCCTCTGATAGTAGAGCATAGGCAAGCTCTGCTTCATGCAGTTATAACTCAATCCCTACTCACTCTCCTGAAACTTATGGTGATTGTTTGCTCAAAATATATGCAGAAAAAAATGAATTTGAAACTGGGAGAATTTTGGCACCTGATTTATTTTAACCAGGATCATTGAGGGGTTTTTTTTCTATTTCAATGCATCATGGAAAAACCAAATGACAGCGTATAAGCATTTATGGTGGAAAAAAGTATTACACGCAAGTGTTAAGCTTAAATGTAATATTTTGATCTTTTAACTTTGACTCATAGTTTATGTGTCTTCTTTTTTAAAAAACTCAGCAATCTAACCCGGTATCTAACTGAATTCACAGCAATTGGTTTGAAGTTTACAGTCATTTACAATATGACAAGTATAGAAGTCTAGTTTTGGTAAATGCCACCCAAAACACTTCCCAAAGACAGTGACTTTACCAAAATTACAGTAGTTCTAGTTTTAATTATGGTTAAAACAAATGGAAAAAGTGTGAAACAAAGAACAACAAAAATCCACAGCAAAATTTAAGCCCGAGGGCATGTTAAGCTACAAGGAACTAACTTACCTTCAAAATGAAAGGTTTTTAATCTGATGTTAGAAAATAGAGGTGTTTTTTTCAGAGCCACACATATCTAATTCTTATTCTGGTTCTGTGAGGAAGCTCGCTGGTTTCCTGAAACTAAACATAATTAGGTATATATTTTGGATGCTTTCTTCTGTTGCTGACAATAAATGAATCTTAGTGTATTCAAACACTGATGACAACAGCAACATTTCTATAAAAACCAAAGGTTTGTGATTTTCTGCCTGGGAAACTGGACTGTCAGCCTACCAAAAAAAAAAAAAACAAAACTCAAAAGAAAAAAAAAAAAAAGAAGGAAAAAGAAAAAAGCATAGGTGCCAAGAAACTAAGTAGCCATGGAACTACAGGAGAAACAAACAAACAAATTTACTTGAAATTGCAAATGGATCATCAGGACAATATAATGAAAAGCTGCCAAGCATTTTAACTGTTAGGATAACAGTCTTGATCTGTCACAGCAAGGTGCTCACCAGTTAAAGTAAACATTTCCATATTAAATGACCTCTGCATTCACGGCAGAGAAGATCTACTGTTGTATTTTACCTAGAGCTTATAGGGTTTTTATGGCTCCTGAAACAAAATTTTGTACTGCATTGTGCCTTTCTAAATGGGGTCCTGGTCCAAGGACTGATATTGTTTAACAAAAATAGGGAAAGAAATTGATGAAGTAGTCTTGTAGTAGAATTGAAATGTCATTACTAGTCTGATAATCTTACTGAATGTGAATAAGAAGATAAGGAAACTCCATGCAGAAAGAAATTCTTTGAGAAAGTAGACATATCAGCTAATGACCTAAAATCTCCTTCAATTAATAGATTTTTACAGTTTTGTTTGATTTTACATGACTTTTTGCATGCCTTGATTTTAGTTTCATGTAATGATTTCTTACTGATTCAATGCAGACAGGGATAAAAAGGAATGTGCCAGATTCCGCAGGTTTGTTCATGAATATATGACAAATAATTTTTGTTTGGTAAGTGCTATGCAGGATCACCTCTATTCCAAACGTTTTTTTTCCAGATCTGCACAAGGTTAGTTATTTGTAATAGTAATAGCACATTTCCCTTCTAGCCTCATTCTGCCCATCCTTCTCTCTCCTTCCTGACAGTATGCATGCTCTGTCCTTGTGGACTTAACTGTAGTGCTTCCCAAGCCAGACTGAGCCTGTGTTTTCTGCTTTTTCTTCTCCGCCACTTCTTCCAGTACCAGCTTTAACAGACCAATTAACAAGAGGTTAACTTTCTTAAAGAATAAGTAGTTCAGTTGAATGAATATGGAAAATTTTTTTCAACCCACTAAAAGGTATGTTTGAAGAGGAGGTTCAATGGCAAATCCATCACTTGTTAAATCTATCTGATAAAATTTTGCAGTTTTGCCAGAACCGTGTGTCTATGTTGCAGGAGTGTAGCCTGGGAAAGGTCAGGAGGGAGTTTGTTCTTCCAGGAGCTGTCCACGGTCCATGGCTGAGCCTACTGCCAGAAGAACGTGATTAGCCAAAGGATGTTTGTAATTAATGTGAACTCTCCCCAGACCATTATGGTGAACTATGAGAATGTCATGAGTCTTTCTTTGCTGAGCAATAGTCACGTTCTACGAAGATAAAATCTTATAAGTGCTGGGGCAAAACCAAGTCTTGACTCATTTTAAATTATTTTGTAACTGCTACAGTGAGTAATAGTTCATTGGGGGTCAATCTATGAGATATGTGTTTAAGAAAAGTATCTTACACTCTTCTCAGCCATGCTGTTAAGAAAGTCTTCTCATTCTGTGTGACGTGCCATGCATTTTCATTCTGTGAAAGATTATTTCATTTTTTAAAATATTCTTGATTCTGCTTTCAACAATTTTGAGAATTCTTTCAACAGTGAATTCAAGCTGTTCTCAAAACTGTGGTTATTAAATGTTTCTAAGCTGTCAAGTGGCCCTGTGTCCATGCCAGCTAAGAGGCGATGGCTCAAGCTGCTACTGAAGATTTAGGGACACTTCAGTTCTAGTTGATTACCCAAGCACAAAACTGAATGTTTTTACAAAAGGCCAAAAATAAGATACAAAGGCTTCATTTAGCTATAATTTAAATCTTCCTACATGGTAGAATGTCTGCCTTACAATGCTACTAAGTAATTAAGTCCATCAGAACATGTGTTCTTAACATTACTTATTTCTACTAGTAGGAAAGTAGAACATGTGATATACATAAAAAAAAAGAAAAAAGATGTAAAGTTACAGAAAAAAGCCCTTTTCAGAAGGAGATTATTTAAACCTTGATTTTGCTGTGACAGAGTATGAAGGTAAGAGGAAATAGTGTTTAAAGGCACATATAAATCCCTTTGAGATGACTGAACTCTGATTGGACTACCTACCTTTCCTTCTCTTCCCTCCTTCCATTTTCTTCAATTTACCTTTCATTTTTTCCTAGTTTACAACTTAACTAAGAGAGATCGATATATTCTGTATTCAAAGTCACCCAGATCATTTTCTTCTGCTTCAGCCTGTCCTTTACAAAGACTGTCAATGGTAGACTATGGTAGACCTTACCTTATTTTTCTTTTTTTCTTTTTTTTTCTCAAGACCTGTTTGTCGACCATGTGAGGCCTGGATCTAAAAAAAGACAGCCAATTTTACTTACATGTGTAATAATGGTTTGCAGTCTTTCCAGTAAGCCAGATTTTTAAAAGCCAGAATAGGACCAAAATATTTGCTGTAAATTTCCCTTTAGCATCCAGGCAATTAGCTCATTTTTCTTTTATCTTCCACAAGTTCAGTACTCTTTGATGTTTTCAAAACTGTCAGGGAAGTGGCCTTTGATGTCTTCAAATCAAAACTAGATATCCATCTGGAAGATATGCTTTAGTTAAATACACATTATTTAGCTCAGTGCAGGGATAACCAGGTGAAATTCTACAGCCCATGTATCAAAGGTAGTCAACCAGATTAGCTAATGGTTTTTTTGCCATTACATTTTATGAAGCTATAAAAATGAAGCACTATGTATCCTTATGCAGACCCTCAGAAGGGGATCGTAAAAAGAAGTAGGAGAGAAAGCAGACATGGTTACAGAATGATGAATTTTAGACAGTGCTAGTACATAGAACAGTGGGGAAAAATCAGAAAGATCAGAGATGGACAAGTTTTTATGCAAAAATGTCCACTGCAGAGAGAGCTGCAGAGCTTCCATTATGCAGGTACTCTTTACTGAGAGTGGCAACATAAAGGCAGAATAAAAGATGCCCAAAAGAAATATAGCTATCCAGCAATCAATATCTGACCATGGCAGAGTTAAGTCTACATTTTCTGCTGCCTATATTCTTGTCTGGGCAAGTTACTAAATTCCATAATCACTCGTCTAAGATGTCTTCAGCAGCACTTTAACAAATCTGGAAATATCAGCATAAAGCTTCCATCAGGTAAGAGTAGATCTATGTCATTGACTGGAACATGATTTTGAAATTTGTTTTCAGAGCTCCTTTTTATACCACATGTGCAATTATAATAATCCCATTTTTAGAAGTAAAAAATCTCCAAGACAGTCGTGGTTTAACCACAGCCAGCAACTAAGCATCAGGCAGCCGCTCACTCACTTCCACCCCCACCCAGTGGGATGAGGGAGAGAACAGGAAAAAGGTAAAGCTCGTGTGTTTACATAAGAACAGTTTAATAGAACAGAAAGGAAGAAACTAGCAGTGACACTAACAATAAAGTGACAATAATAATAAAAGGATTGGAATACATTAAACAAGTGATGCACAGTACAATTGCTCACCACTTGGTGACGGATCCCCGAGCAGCGCTCCCCTCCTAGCCAACTCCCCCCCCCAGTTTATATACTGGGCATGATGTCTCATGGTATGGAATACCCCTTTGGC
>JAVKLA010000047.1:14869442-14907987 GCA_034782735.1 Sagittarius serpentarius | reverse complement strand
GCCCCTCCAGCCTTCTTGCTGGCTGGGCATGAGAAGCTGAAAAGTCCTTGACTTAGTCTAAACACGACTTAGCAACACCTGAAACCATCAGGGTGTTACCAACATTCTTCTCATACTCAACCCAAAACACAGCGCTGTACCTGCTACTAGGAAGACAATTAACTCTATCCCAGCTGAAACCAAGACAAACACCTAAAGACTACTCTCCATTTATGCACCTGAGAGTCAACACAGCCCACTCTGTCACACCATGTCACAGATGTTCACACTAAATATTCGTCCATTCTTGCTCCTAAATCGTTTGAAAGTCATTTCTCATCTATGCTTTTTTTTATATGCCATTTCCCAAAGATAAATAGTTGCATTTGAAAAAGTGTGTTATTTAAATAGATCCATGTAATCTAGTGATTTACATTGCTTAGTGAGACTTTTTCCATTCCTTGACCAAGGTGCAAGTTCTTGGAACACGTTGATATTTCATCCTACCTTCCACACCGTTTTCCTTCCCCTTTTTTCTTGTCATTAATTTGCTCTATCAGAATTTATTGGTTTTCTGCTCTGTTTCTTCCTGAGCTCTTTTTCTGCACTGTAGCATATTCTGTGTAAATATGCAAACTTTGGTTTCTGTGCATTACTTTCCTGAGAAAAAGAGACTGCTTCCCCTGGTTTATCTAAGCTAGATTAAGTTTCCTAAAGGCTGCATCAAAAAAGAAACATAGTTCATAAACAAAGGATCTACTGACTGTACTAATTCAATTTCTTTTTGCACTTGCTTATTGTTCTCATTGTTCTTTTGAGCCAAAGAAAAAGACTGAAGTTATATTAAACAGTTTCATTTTCTGCTTGGGTTATCCCTAGCCAGAACACTGTCTAAGAATGGGTTACACATACTCAGAGAAAAGCTGAATTTGCAAACTGACCCTCTGTTCCCATTTATACAGACAAATCATTTATTTCCCACTCAGGTGCTCAGGCATGCAGACATTTAGGAGACCATTCCTGGTGTCTTCCAGTACGTCTGCTACAGTCTTACAGAAAAGAGAGAGAAGAAACTTCTAAATGCGTATGCACTGGCATACACACATCCTTGTGCCAACGTGTATGTCCTGCCACCTAGCTCATGTGAAAAATTGGACCAAATGGCTGGTATAAAACATACCTGCCTGACAGCGGGATTCAATTACTTTCTTATATGTATATTCATTCACTTGGCACTATTCTGGAATTAAATGACTGTAACTAAGCAGAATTTAGTTGTCTTCACATTGGAAATAGACACTGGACACTGCTTTAAAATTTAGAGAAAAGTTATTCAGAATATTACCATAAGTGCAAATATTTAAAAGTTTGCACACGAAACATACACAAAACATTTGGTGACTGCACACAAGCTGCAAATGCATACAAATGCAAAAACATGCTTTTGAATAATATTTTTAAATGCGGCGCCCACCAGACACAGAATGCCTCTTGTTAAATCTTCAGATCTTCATAATTTTTTTTTTTTTAAGGAGTTTTAAATTACTAAAATTCATCTCTAGGAATAAAAAAGAGAGAACCCCACTCAATATTTGTACTAGCATTTTGGTCTCTTCTAACACACCTAAACCTGCAACTGTGAAGCCCTGTCTCTATATGACTTCATTCTAATTCTGACTTTTAGCCGTGTAATCAGAGAAGAAACTGTTATTTCTAAGGGCATTCTTACATAATCCACTGAAGCAAAATAATGTCCAGCAAAGTAGCTTTTATTAATGCTGAGATATGAAAAAAACCTTTGTGAGAAGCGTTCTGGCACTCACAAGCCTCTCTGAAAGAGGCTGCTGAGTACAACCCTTTTGAAACTTTTCTCTTAATTTTTTCCCATTTCCCCCGAGTTAAGCCACCGTATCTCAGGTCATAGCAAAGGCAGCAGCAGGCCAGAGCGAAGGCTGCTCATGCTGTTGCACATTGAAGAGAGAGTGTTGACCGCTGTGAGAATCATAAACCTCTCAGTTTGATGATCAACTGAGCAGTAAATTAATTAATCATCATTTTATGCCTCATCAAGCACTTTGCTGAGACTCTCAACAGGGGCCAGCTCAATTAGCCAATGGGAAGCAGACTGTTTTGTTTAGCTGGGTGAGTCTTCCATAAACAGAGGAAGCTTTGACAAGCTAATAAATATGTCATCTGTCTGTGTCACTAGCTGCAATGTGGCTCCACCTGTAAAGTTGTGGGATTCTGCTCGGTATGGTGGATAGCAACTTGAAAGAATGAGAGTGAGGTATCCTAACTCCTTCTCAAACAAAGCACTTCTCAAAGCTTATCAGGATCCTTAGCTAGTGAATTTGAGCTTCATTATTAGGAATCAGATACTTACTTTTGATTACTGAATCAGTTATTTATATCCTGTTAAAGCAGATTCCTGTGTTAGGCATAGTAAAACCAGTCAGGTACATCTATAATTTTAAAATGCTTCTTTCCTTTTGTTTTATTTCCTAGAGAAAAAAAAAAAAAAGCCCACTCCTGACAATAAATGCTTGTGGTAACAAGCTTCTCAAGGTAAAAGCTTTTGATTAAGTGGCAATAATGCTTCTGTCAAAACAGATAGGTTTGAAAAGTCCTTGTATCAAATCCTGTGGTTCCACTGAAGTTCGCGGAGTTGCATCATCGCGGAGTTGCATCAACCTAACTGCAGCCAGAACTCAGCTCCTGTCGCATTAGACATTTCGTCATTCAGAATAGAAAACAGAAATCTGCATGTAGACGTTTCAGCCTTGAACCAAATCACTGACTGTTGCAAATTTGTGCCATTGACTTTCATGTACCTTTACGGCCATAAGGGTCCTTTATGAGTTTCTAATCTGATTTTCTGCATAACACTGCCTGTAACCTCTCGTTGAACAAGAGCTAATCACTAACATATCCAATATTTGCTGAAAGATTTCAGGTGGTGAAAAATCTAGCACATCCTTTGATAAGCAACTCCTATAATTAATTACCATCAGCAGTAAAAGCATGCATCTTATTTCAGATTTTATTTTATCTGGCTTAAAATTCTAAATATTTCATTTTCCTAAATCTTGTTTCAAGGGAGGGGGCCCCAAATTTCTTGTGGCACAGATCTCAACAGAAAGAGTTTTCCCAACTTTTTTACACTCTTTCCTCTCTTGAGAAAATAAACAGTGTTCTTGAGAGACTGAATGGCATTGTCATTCACTCAGCATCCCATAGCCTTGTGCATAACACTGATGTGTTGCCAGAGCTGGAAGGAACCACCCACCTTCTCCCTCCTTGTTCCTGGTGATACACACTCAAGCTCTAAAGAGATACATGTTACTTTTCTACAGTTTTTTGAGTTTTATGCCACCCTCCTGCTTTTCGACTGCTGAGGCTGACCACAGCGGTAAGATGCTAACACTTTGCTACAATGGTGTTAAGGGGCACAAGGGATGAAAGGGTGACTTGTTAGGAAATGTGTCTACAGAGCCCTCACATCAATAAAGTGTCAGTACACGGCATAACGCTTGGTCCAACATAGAAAGTGCTTTGGTTTCCCAAAAAGAAGGTGGAGAAACATCAGCAACATTTAGAATCAGTGACTCCAGGGTCTCCTCAAGTGCACATACAGGCTACAATGACAATTCACTACAGCCACCCCTCCAACTACTACCAGAAATGGTAGCAGCTCAGCTGGAAACCACAGCTCAGATGTTGGAAACCAATTTATAAATCACAGCCAGCCTTAAAACTTCATCCCAGAGTTAGATCATCATGTGAAGGAGTGCAGGACATACTTGCATGTGACTCAATTTAGACGCTAAGAGGATTCTGTCAGTCCTGCGCTCCCACCTTAAAATATCTGGGTTTTCCTGGCACGCACTTTACCAAAATGTCTAGATTGCTCCCTGTATGAGCACTTCATATGTATACCTCCATCAGCCTTTGTGCCATGTGCAAATCTTATTAGCAAAGGTTTTCTATAGTCCTTCCAAGCCATTGCACAGGATAGAGTGTAACAAAAATCTCTGCGTTCCCTTGTAAATGACTGCACACAATGATGACTCCTTTTAGCTGTTTTATTTTAAACTCGTTCAGCCTGGTTTTAATCCATTTACTTTTCTGCAATGATTCACACAGGACTAACTTTTGGCTATGTGAAGCGACGTTCATTACAGCCTTCCAACTTAAAAAAAAAAAAACCACTAACAAAACTATGAGCGTAAATGAGCTCTTCACCTCAGTAGAGGTTGCTGCATTGACAGCCTGAATGATGGCCGTTGCCAGACAAAGGGAAAAGAAACAACAATTGAAACTGGGAAATGGTGGAAAGAAGGAAAATAGGAAGCTGCCATTTATGCAGCTTCAAGGATGGTGAGGGCCTTCTGGAATAGAGGAAGGAGTAACAGGATTAATGGGAGCATCTGAGGAACGGTGAGACGGGAAAGTGACTTTCCACAGAACACCTGGTGGTGTAACACATCTGACCTAGAGAAGCAAGAGTTGATCCTACCCCTTATCAGAATAGTGAGCCTCCGTACATCTGTACAGATACACCTACAGAGGCTTCTCTGTAAGCAAATTTCTAATTCCACTGAAAAGTAATACCAATATTATTTGACCAGCCTGCTTGCCACAGATCAGACTGACCATCACTGAGTTTCCAGTACCTGGAGATATGGTTTCATGCTTAATTTTGAAAAAAGTTTCTCGTAGAATTCATGCATGGAAATTAATTGTTTGGTTACCATATATGTGCGTGAGAAGGAATATTTGTATTTCTTCATACTTCTTGTTATACTCCTACATGCAAATGCAAGTGTACATGCACACTTCAAAATTTTGCTCCTGTTGCCTAGGTAAATGGGTATCAGTCTATTACTCTGTTTCTCACAAAACATTTTACAACATGTAATTATTTCACGGGATGGGAGGGTGCCAAACGATGCAGCAATAAAATTCATAAATTAAAAATAACGAGTTTGTTTTGCTGATATTCATGAAACTATTTTTTTTCCTGACTGTTCAGATGAATGGCTGATATTTCTTCCAAACTCAGCAATTCTGCCTTGCAAGGGTTGGTGTGAACACTGGTTTCTGCTTCAGGTCATGTGGGTTCAAAGCTCTAGAGTTTCACTTTGAATTTGATGATTACTTACTGAGAACCATTTGTCTTCACTCACATAAATCAACTTACATTCAGCAAGAATAGGCCCTGGTTTCCTCAATGCTTCAAAAAAGAGGGAGTGATCTTCTAGCGTGTTTTTGGTGGTTATAGATTTCATAGTGAAAACTTTGCAGAATGTACTCAAAACTATTTTTTGAAAAATACGTATGTTTCTAGTCCGCATATCTCTCACACTTGTGTTTCAATGTCTTTTGAAAACAACAGAGACATTTTTCAAGCCTGTGATTTAAAAAGAAACCCAACCTGAAATGGGCTTCTAGTGCACTGACATGGGTCCTGGTCAGGTTCTCATTAGAGTCTGTTCAGAGGCTTTCAGCGACGTCAGGGAACACTGGACTATGGGGCTTTAGTAGTAATATGTTATTACAAAACTAAGTAGAGACAAATAACATAAAGGAAGAACTTTCCTCATTTTACCTTTACTTTCCTCTTCTAGAAAACTCTATATGCCAGTAGTCTTAAACCAGGAGAAAATCTGAATGACTTTAGCTCATTTTTCCACTTTGCTTTTGTGGATAATTTTTGGTGATATTTTTCCTTTGTTCACAATGTGAAATTCACTCTGCCTTGTTCTGTTTTACAATAACCATTCTTAAAGATACTTTGAAGTGAACAACTCAGAATAATCATAAATCTCACTGTCATACAGACATATGTGAACTTTCTCTTGAAAGATTCATTGTTACTCATCTATTCTGCCTGGGATTACTCCAACCCTGTACTTTTCATCCTTTATCCCTTTTATGAAGGGCAGAAACTTTAAATATCTGACAAACTCTAATCTCAACTCAATTAAAATTTGGCTAATTACATCACATGAATTTTACCCCTTTTGTTTTTCTCCAAGATTAATACTGGAATGGCTCAGATGAGCTTATGCATCCAAAGTGTAAGACTGAAATGAAGAAGTGCATAGCACAAAGAAACTTCACTTAAGAGCATTGGGAATGTGACTATGCTGGTGATTAAACAACATCTAATCTGGTTTCAGGCCTACAGCTGAAAATCATCTTTCGTAGAAGTGTGCCTGCCAAGGTTATTGTAAAATTATCCCAGGCACCAAAGTGATGAATGGTCCCAGCATTTGCTGTGATATGGATGCCATCCCTGTGGGGCTTCACCAAGCGGGATTTTTCATGTGGACAGACTCACATGGAGGACAGATGGGAAAGAAAACAAAATTAGTTGATCCACACTAGAGCAAAAATCCATCTTTCCTTTGCTACACAGATTGTGCACTAGCTTTTTTTCAGACACGGAAATGTGTTCTTAAATTATATGACTCTTCCCTTTTTTTTCCTTTGTGGAGTGATACGAATGTTTTATGCTGACCTTGGGTTTAGTGCTGATTTGCATTCTTGAACTTTCATGCCAGCCTAATTTTAGACATGCTAAGCAGCAAGGCTAATATCTAAGTTAGCACAAAAATACCGTGTCTCCAGTTGCATTAATAACAGCTTTAGCCCGATTTTGAAGACAGGCAGTTCTTAACAGTAAAAAAGTTTCAAATGGAAAGGATCACTCAAGCTTAGTTTTGTCAAAGTCCAACTAATGAGCCAGTCAAAGAGGAACAGTTTCATTCAGCAGACAGACAGGCTTCCTAGGCCCCAGCCCTGGGATGACACCAGCAAGCCCACTGACAAAGCCACTATAACCAGTGCCTTGAAGAATCGGGGCCAATCATGGTTCGGGCAGCACATCTGAGAAAAATCAGCCCTTAGACATTTTAAATGGTTGATGGCAAAAAGAAGTCTCTTTGAAATGTACATTATGATGTGCTTGTGACAGAGAAGGAGGGAAGGAGTTAAACTATCCCTCTGTTGCATCTGTAAGTGGTGCAGCTTGATTCTGAGATAACAGAAAGGTTGCAAATCTCATAATGTACTTGCCTAAAAAGCAGATTTTGGATAAGTCACTATTAGACTGCCTTAAATTGTCCACATAATTTTAAATGTACTGTTAACTACACATCATCGCCTTTTGGGTGTAGGAAGTATTATACCAACAACTGTTCCAGAGAGGAAAGAAATGCAACCAATACTTGTTGTATTTTTCCATCTGCATTTATCTCTTAATCATATTTCCCAGGGTGAGAGGTTAAACTTAGAAAGCCAGCAGAGATGTTAGGATTATTTAACTGCAATATAACTAACACCTTCAGAACTGATTTGTCAGAATGAATTGCAGTCCAGAGTGCTCTGAGTTCTCAAACTAAATTTGTTCTTAAGATAAAAGGCACTTTTTAAAGAATCACAGCTCTTGTTCTAACCATTCCCCCACCCTCGCCTCCAAGGCATTTCTTATAACTGATAAAATCACAGACCAGGTGCTCCAAGACTTTCAAAATAATAAATTCCAATCTGTCACTAAAAAATAAAAGGTTAAACAAGTTTATAGACGGAGTTCTGTTCCAGGTGTTATTTTGAAAGTGTATGCCTAATTTATCATTTTTCAGGAATAGTTACAAGTGATAAAGATCATGTAAATACTCTGTATTAGAAATAAGCTTTCATTTTGTCATGCAGATAGTACTAATGACTAAATAGACTAAATAGACTAAATAGATCAGCAGATCTCCACCTACTAACGTTAGGACTTCTTAAGAGTAATGCTATAATCAGATTTTCTCTAAAATAAAATGCTCAAGCTGTAGAAACAAAAACAAAATGAAACTCAAACAGTGGTTATATACCAGGTTTTATAAGAACCAGAAGCACAAAACCTTTTCACAAATCACCTACTTTGGAATGGACCTTGTATAGGTTCAGTGGGTATATCTACCAAGTGGAACGAGGCAATGGAAACTGCTAACATCTTCCATATGTGTCAGCCTTTAAATTATAATACCGTTTTGGATGCAGTGAATGGACTGTTCTAAACCAGCAGTATGTCAGACGGATGGCTGGGTTTCCCTGTAGTTCCTTTTTCACTGTTTCAGTCAGTCTTACACAGTTCTAATTCTGCTATATTGTCCATTATTTGTTAAAGTATGTAGCTAAACCAATAGCGCAAGTTTTGCCCAGGAGATCTGAAATGTATGCTTTGGCCCACCATAAATCAAAGGGAAGGATATAGTTCTCAGCTGTTTTGAAGCCAGGAGGAACATCCAGGCCCCAGTTAAACAAAGTACATGGGTACATTCTTGAGTCCCATTCAATTCAGTGTTTTTTCCCCTATCTGCAGAATGTGTTTCTCCATCTCTATCAGATTCTGTGGCTTCTAAATCAAGCATGGCATCATTTGGGGTGGTATTGTGCTGCAAGCAGGTAGTAAAAGTTTATGGATAGGCTTCCACAAGTCTATATATATTTTTCACAGGCCCCATAAATGCAGAGAGGATGCCTCACTCAACAAGGAACAAGATTTCCTTTGTGTTACTTCCCTCTATGCTACTCTAAAATCTCTCTCCTGTTTCCCTGGCTTTCAAAAAATTTTTTTAATTGTTCTTTCTTTTTAGCCCCTTCCCTCCCTGATCCCATGCAAATACAGTGGCAGAAGTTAACTGCCCTGAAACTTTCCTGTTGAACTAATTTTCAGAAGAGTCACAAACAGAGCTCACTCTAAACTTATCTTGTATAGACTGCAGAGGTGAACTTACAAACTCTTCAGATACAATTAACGTATCAACTCAGGGTACTTTCCTGCATAAAAATTGAAAAGGGTAGAACTGCAGATTGAACAGAATTGAAAACTGAGTTTCTGCATAAACGGTTAAAGACTATTCTTTAAAGGGAAAAGAAGCTCTTCCCTACAAAATTTTCTGTTACATTTTGAAACTCTAGGGAACATTTATACCAACTTCCCTCAAGGACCAAAAAAGAAGATGAATGACTATAGCTGTACTACATAGCTGTATTGAGGTTTCTCAATGTGGAAGCAAGCTTCTACTGCTAACACACAAGTAAGCTGAAGTTTCCATTGCTTACTCATAAGATTACAATGCAAGTTTCACAATGCATAGAGTGGTGAAGCTTTGCAGCATTGTGGCTGACTCTGTTTAATTCTGTTGGGTTTTAATATGTAGCGATTACCCTTAAATGTGGAGACTTTTAGCAAGGCAAGCAAATAACTCTAAATTAATACTTTTAATTTTTTAGGAACAATAAAAGAATCATTCTCCAAGTAACTTGTGGTAGTTATTAATAGTAAGCAGCTGAGTTATTTAATATGAATTGAACTGAGATAAATTAACTGGTAATTTCTTGAAACTAAAAACAATTATTCAATTCAGCATGTAAAAATAACACTAAGAAAAGTTACCGCTAATTAATATTGCCAGTTCCTCCTTAGATGCCATAACTAGCTGTTCTCTATTATGTACTCCTGTAGAGTGTGTAAGATGCTTTGCATTACTTGCAAAATGCACATCTCTTTTACCCCTTTAAGGCAGATGAGTTTTGAGTGTTCTGTATTTGTACTGCATTTCTTTCTTTTAGGCAGGCATTTAAATGTTTTTCTTTTTCTGAAGATGAGAAATATTTGGGCACACCAAAGTTAGTTTGTCATACTACATTAGTCCTGATAGATAATGGAAAGAATTACAATTAAGAGTTTCACAAAACTTTTATGTTACAGCTAGAGAGAGCTGGGAGGAAATGGTGGTACTGAGCTTCAGCACCAGAGAGCAGCACCATCTAAGAATTGTGATTCAACATTCCTCCCTTGAACCCCAATCTTGTTCTGGACAAAACAGGCATGCCCTCACTTCTTTGGGGGTATAGAGTATGTAATTCACCTTTTGGATAACTTTCCCAGCTGACACATGTAAAGAGGGACCCAGAGCAATGCTCGGGGGTTTTTTACCACTTTGATACAAACCCAACACATTCGCTTGTGGAATAGCACCGGTAAGTAGCCCAAGTTTTCACACCAGAGCACATGGTTAGTCTAGATCTAACATGATCAGGGAAAGGACTGTCAACCATAAGACGAGCTCCGTACCCCAAACGTATGGATTTGGGTTAGAAATATCTAGCCCTTTATTGTCTTTTGTTTAGGATTTATAAATAACAATAATGTCAAAGTGACTAGTAGACATTACTGTTCTCCTTGGGAACAGTTCAGCAATGCCCTCTGGCAGTTTTTGCGTTGAGCATGGGAGCGCAAAAGAAAGTCTAAAAAGCATGCAATTACCCCCAGGAAATAATTACAATGCAAAAAGCACTGGATGGTACAAGTGACATTCCAGTAAACGAGGTGAACTTGTATCATCGCCCTGCTTTGCCTCAGGGATATTCCTGCCAAAGGAATATCATCCAGTTCCAAGAACAGCCAAGGACGGAGGTGGGGCTGTGCATCAGCCGTTCCAGGTCCGAGCCTCAGGGAGCCAGAAGTTGTGGGCAAAGGAAACTCCTGCTAAGCCAAGCACTAACATTGCAACTCCTAAAAGCCAGGGCAGCAAAGCTTGCTGGAGGTGATTTTTAACCACCAGGTTGGAAACCAAACCACACCCAGAGCAACCTTGCTTATATATGAGACTTTCTTATTCCAAACGTAGCGATTAAGAGAAATATGGGAAACAAAGTATTTTTTATGCCTCTGTTCTGTTCACATTCACTCTCATGGGAGGAGGATCAAACTCTTGTCTCTTCTTGGACTATGCTAAACTTCAAAGTTTAACCAAATGCTGGATTTCTTTCAATTCTAACCTTCTTTCAGTCTCTGCTGAAGGAGTCTCTCTTTGTCTGCAATAGGTAGAAGCCGTACTCAAACCACGCTGCAGAAACAATGGCTGGAAGAGCAAACAATTAAGGTGAACATGGCCAGGTTTTATCCAGCAACTTTTCCAACTCACTACAACCCTTTAAACCAACTCACCTAGCCTCACATATACACACAAAAACCCTGTATTTACCTAGGTAGATTTTCTTACTTAGCTACTGTTTCCAGAGGCACACAGAACAGTAGCATTTGGTACATAGTACTATTGTTCTCTTTACTTCCTTTCAAAATATCTTCAAATATTGCATACTGACCATTTCAGAATTGGAATCTACTCCTCCACATTTTCTAGATGCTTTCACAGAATATGCAAGATAATGCTGATAGGACAAGAAATTAATGCACTTAGATACTTCTTTTCTGTCTCTGGATTACCACTATTGTAAAAATGGAATTTGACTTGAAAGTCTGCGGTGTCTGAATACACTTACAGCACCATCAGGTGATCCGTACTATGCAGCTCTGCACTACAGTGCTGGGTTCTAGACACTTGGTCAAACCAAACCCCTCTTCTGAGCCTTCCAAGGTATGCCATCAGTAATGCTCAGAGATGGGCCTGCCAAAACCGTCGGATTATCTGCTCTCCAAATAAAACAAGTAAATATACAAAAATGCTTAAGTTGAAGCTGCCTCAAGCACTTTTGCCTCACATAACCAGCACTTTTGGAAAGGTCCCATTGACCTTGGCAGCATATTCGAACATGGCTGAACAGTTCTTGAGCAATTTTTCCGATGAATTAAGCACAAACAGGCATGTGTCATTGGGCACACATGCAGCCTTTTCTATCTCCTCTTTCCCCTTAAAAATTAATTATTTTTCAAAACTGCCACACAAAGAAAGTCACAGCAAGAAGTTTTTCCTAGTGTATTACTGGTTTAGGTTTGGTATTTGAAATTACTTAGCTAGATGCTTCGTAAACACCACAGAGTTGGGTTCTGACCAGAGACCAGATAGTCAAATGCGCTTATCTTTTCTGACATGCATCTTAATCACAGAATTATCATAAACTGGACATGTGAACTGACTGTGCATAGTTTCTTCACCAAAGAGGGAAAACCTATGAATTTGGAAGCATTGACACTGTGTATTAAACCCAATCATGAACTTTTCACAAATGTAAAAGCTACACCAGTGAAAGCAGAGGACAGTGATAAATGCATTACGTGATGAAGTCTATCTATTCACTAGTTTTAAAATGCTTTAGAAAAGGCTGAAAAAAACCATCCCACTTCTACAATTGTAATCTCACGGAGCTCTTCAGCTCTTATTTTAATGCCAAGTGATTCAACAGATCTGCTTTTTTTCCTGCCAATTGGTTGTCAGACATCATTACCCCGGCGCTATCAGTGCTTTGACCTGGGCAGGGAATCAGTGTTACACTGATGCTGCTGCACTGATGAGTACCCCCTACTTGGCTGCCTTTCTCCATTTCCTCATCTGTCCCATCAAGTGCCATTCTTCATCCGTCCCCATTCTGCCTGTCAATCGTTCTTTTCTGCACCCATACCTTAACTTTCATGTTGGCCTTCCTTCTTTCATGAACTTTATAACTCTACTACCTTTCTTTCCTCCTCTCACAATTCTATTTCTTCCTTTTCCCTGTGGATCATATGAAAAAAATTCTGAAAACTTGGGAGGAGAGAAAGGGAAAATGAAGCATCTTGTGTTGTAAGACAGCACCTCAACTAGAAAAATTATGACTCATCTGTAGCTTTCAGCACAGGTCTTCTTTGTACAGTACTCTGACTAGCACCAAACATAAACATCTGTTACCATGAGAATCTCCACTCGCCGTTCTACCTTGCTCCTTCACACTTTCCTACATTGATAACATGTTCCAATAGCTTTCTTCCTTTGACATCATGTATTGTGGAAACAGCTTTGGGCTGCTATGGAACACTCATCCCAACTCAATCAAAATGGAACACAAGCCTTAGCTCTATATTTTCATCAGCAGATGTCAGGACACAGTACAAATTTCAGTGTTGTTATCCCAGCTCACAAAGGGAAAGACCAAGAAAGAGAAGGGTAATTAATCAAAAAAAACAGTAGCCTAGCCACAAATGGAGGCCATGTCTTTCGATTCTTCTACCTGTCCCCTGGTCACTGCCACACAAAGAAAGTAAGCAAGCCGTCTGCAGCCTGAGTAGAAGCCCAGTCCCTTCATTGCTGCAGCTTCAACTGGAAATTCAGCTATACAAAGAATGTGGGGCTGGATTTATAATGGGCATTTAATGATGTTTTCTTACTTTCTTATAACATTTAAAATTGAAATGCCTATACATGGCTTTTTTCTTACAGTTTAGAAATCATCCAGCAAAACTTAGGAGTAATTATAAATGAATACTACTTCTAAAGACTAGTTAGACACATAAAGGATTTTATGAAATTATTAAAATAGAATTATGCTATTTTCCTCTGTGATGTGTTAAGTCAACTAATATGATTCCACAGTTTCTTTCAAACTTATGTTTGCAACATATATTTGCTTTAATTTATAATGGAACAATAAGTTAGTAAACTGCACTATTCCAGACTCTACTGTTCATTAGCACAAGTAAGTACAGACAATTAACTATCTTGGAACTTTTATTTAGACTTAAGAGAGAAGGGAAACGTGAGAGCAGTTGAAAGCAAGATTTCTCAGGAAAAAAAAACCAAAGTTATTTAATGTTCATTTCAATTTGGTTTGATGTTTATTTGTTTTTTCAGTTTGCAGTGAGTGTCTTGTTATGACCACGTGAAAAGTTATTAGAGAAAAGAAGAAAGCTTTGTAGGGTTTATTTGTTCCAACAAAAGCTAGGGGAATTAAATAAAAACAAACTGAACATAAAGTATGTAAAGATAGTACACGTTGCAAATTAATAGCTTATTTTTAAAAAGGAAATTTAATAAAGCAATGCCGTTAGCTATTTGAAAACTGGAAAAATGATACTTGAACATGCCAGGAATGTTGGCAAGTTTTCCTACCTGAGCTGGAGAGTGAATAACTCGTTATTATACGTATTGTATTTACAATCAGAATGAACTACATGACAATATTATTCAAGCATGCAACTGGAAATATCATTGTCTTTCCAAAGTATCACATGGCATAAATAATATAGATTTTCACTGTAGGATTTTAAAATCAAGGTGTTCTCTCATGTTCACTGTGTCTGTAATTCCATCACATAAACCTAAACTACTACAGTTCACCGTCAGTGAACTCTGATACAATTTTGAATCCCGAAACTAATTTTTGTTGTTGTAATATACGGAAGGAATAAAAATCAAAATGATACTGCAAAGAAGAGTGTTCCTCTCCATAATATGTAATCGTGATTAAAAAAGAATGTAAAATCAACCTATTGTCACAATCTCCATGTAAGTAGTATTAATGATAGCACAAATGCTTGATTTTTAAGTGTCTGCACTGAAAAGATATATTTGATGTGACAGTTCCCATGACAACTACTCAGTTTCACTGCATACTAGAATATATAGTTGTGTAAAAGCAGCTGATGCATGAGACCTCACTGTGACAGCCTTACAATGTATATTTATATATAATTGTTTTATTCCTTTCTTAAATGGAAAGAAATTTCAAGCGAGTAACATTTAGCAGTCCTGCAACTTAGTGTTGGTTTATGAGTGGTGGTAGGATCTTTTAACAGCACTGTAGGAAGAACAGCCATACAGAGAATCAACGACGAAGGAGAAAAAGATTTCACTTCATTGTATTTTCACACTTAGCATTTCTCTAGATTCATGGCTGTCCAAGCAAATTTGTGGTTTGAAATTGTTGTTCGTTTCTTGCTCACTACCACTTACAGGTTTTATTTTTTTTTCTCAGGTAAACTTTTGCTTTGGACTTTCTAATCTGAGTATATGTATAATTCAAATATTCCTAGAAAAAAAAAACTTTTATAAATATAAAAAATACTGGTCATTTGACCTGTCTTGTATATATCATACAAAGTCTATGTCAACTTTGCATCTAGGAAGAGAGCTGCGTTCTACAGAGGAAAAAAAAAAAAAGAAAGCAAGATTAATGAAAAAACAAAAGAGGCCAGGGAATCTCAGAAAATACCCAGAAATTTATAAGGGTCTATTATGGGTGCATCTGAAGCGTGAATTATTTCTGCAAAATAAAACCTTTGTTTTGGAAAGGAAACTGTTCAAGAAAGAGCTTGGTGCAAGGTGTTTATGAAAAGTACTTCTGGGAGGTGGTAGCTGGGCTTCATGAATACTCTTCCTAAGACCCTAAGTGAGAAATTTCAAAACCTCGAAACCTTGTTTCCTATTAAGTACTAAAACTCATCAGGGGAGCACTGAGGCTACACCAGAGAGGACACACCTAAACTTTTTTGTCTTGCTGTTACCTTTAATAGCAAAGTGGTCCTTCCTGTGTCAGCTTAGAAGCTGTTGGCAGCTCAGCGGCTGGCATCCCATGTCACAGGATGTGGAGAGGCTTGCCGAACTTGGCAGATTCAACAACAGAGTCCTGAAGTTTGGGTCTTCACTGCAGAGGTGGGTGACAGCAGTTTTCCAAGACGGAGGAGGGTCAGAAGAGCCTTCTCCTCCACTTGGATACAGAGCTGCCCCACAGCGAGACTGAGCAGTGGGGCCCAACCAGAATTAATACAGCTTTCTCCTAGCTGACGTGCCTCTGTCTCTTTCCTACCAAGTTTTCTGGGAAGGGCAAGGAGGGGCAGGAGGACGGGAGCAGGAGGAAGGGGAAAACTCACCCCTGTCTGCTCTTACCCAGATATAGCCTGGGAACACACCCACATCAGACAGCTCTGAATTAGTCTAGGCGTAGCCAGCCATTCAGGTCACATTCCCTCCGGCTCTCCTAGCCTGCTGCCTGAAGCCAGCCCTCTTCATGGTTATGTGGTCGACCTCAGGTTTAGCTCGCCCCAGCTGTGCGTACCTGCCACAGAGTCCCAGAGCTGTGGAAAGAGGGAAGCGCTTGGTGGAGGTCTGGACAGCAGGGAGACAACCCCAAGCTGCGTTCTGGAGAAAGCAGCAGTCTCAGGTGCTGCCCCAAGGCACAGATGGCTGTCTAGTGCCCCCAGCTGCCTCTCCCAAGTGTGTTGTGGGGCAGGGATGGTTTAGCAGGTTTCAAAATGTGTGGTGATGAGAGGAAGGCAGAGAACATAATGTAAGCCTGCAAGAAAAGCATTTCAGTTCTTCTTTTAGTTCTTATTGCTGCCCCTCCAGTAATCTCTGAAACTCATAAATTTCCCAGAAAGCTGTGCCATGCTTGAATGCTTTGACATATCATCTATCTATATGTGGGTTTGGTTCCAAGATCTTCATGCATTTGTAAAGTTAAGATTATAATAATTTTCTTCACAGATGCCTGAACCTTTTTTTGTTGGACATAATAGTTCTTATTAATTTCTTCACTCATATATGTTTAGAAAAGGGAACTTCATCTCAAAATCCGTGCCAGACATAGGTCCTTGTGTAGGCAAGGCTCTGTCCTTTCTTCTGCTGGTAGCCATGGCACCATTTTTCTTGCGCAGAAGTAAGGGAAACCCTTCGTGATGAATTCAGATGTATCTGTGTTGTCCCTTCTACCTAGATGGTGGAGGCAATGGAGAACCAAGCAGAAAGCAAGTTTCATTAGGCCTGACGGAGAGCAGAGAAGGTATTTATGTTCCCAAATGCCTGACTTCTATCAGGGTCTGAAGAAAGCCACTCGGATGTCCATCTTTTCCTTTGTGCTACCTTGCTACTTTTCAGTAAAGTCAAACTAGAGCAGTGACAAAGGTCACCCATGCACACAGACTGAAAAGAGTACTCCTTTTTAAGGAATAACTAGTATAACCCCTTCCTCTCTATGGATTAGGGGAAAAACTTTTCCAGCTTCAGACAGTGGAAAAGCAGATTCTACAACTGCTTGGCTGTGCTTCAGCCATTTGCTCAAAGCTCACAGAGATTGTTGTCAGAATCTCATGGACATGATAGACATCCTAATATATGAGCTGCACTCACATGCCCATGGTACAGAAACAAGGGCAGAGAGTTACCAGACGAGAGTCTTAGAGATAACATAGCATTCCTTCTGCAGGCTCTCCAGAGCCTCCTCTGCAGGCTGATGCAAAACAGCTTGTGAGCAAATCTGTTTCTTCTCCCTCCTTTGTTTTTCCCCTCCACCCGAGAATACCCAGACTAAGTGTCCAGAATATCCATCTGCTGTTCCAGATTCACTCTTCGGGAGTTGTATTCAACTTGCACTGTCTACCAAATGCCTTTCCTTGGTGATTATTAACGTCTTTGAATGTTAAAGAGTCTCCACAGTTATAAGGTCCAAATCTGGTTTTTCTCATAAATGACCACCAACAGATGCAATCACTAGGACTACTATGTTAACCAGATGGATGTATGACCCATGTTTAGCCCTCTTGTAGCAAAAGAGTTTGAACCTTGCATGTAACACTCAAGGCTGAGCCGACTCATACCTGGGAGGACCGGCTGCCAGAAGAGCCAGGCCAGGCTTTCCACCAGCTTTGCAGTGAGCTCCCATTTTCACCAACCAGGCAAGTGCCTCTGGGAGGCTTTGTGAACAGTCGTTAGTGATGTGGGATTGATAGCCTGCTTTGGATCTCTGATTCTCTTCTTTTCATTTATGCCATTCTAAGGATAAAACATTCTTTCATCCATTTGTCAGTCCTGGATTGGATACAACTATAATTTGCAATGGCCTACGGGTCACAGAGTTAGAGGCCTCATGGACACACAACTCAACTTGAGGGTAAGGTTATGATTAAAAGTTTGAAGCTTCTTCGCAGAACTTACTTTAACTTTCAATATTTCAGGTTTTTTTGATTGAATAATCTTTGAAAATTATGTTACCGATTATGTTGCTTGTCTCTATTACTAGGAGAACTATTAGTAAAAATTTATTATTATTATTGTGAACAAAAATTTGCTACAATGAGAAGTGAGCAATCCAACTGAGAAACCACTTCAATTTGAGGAAGTCACATACCTTCTCCCATTTTTTTGAAAGCGAAAATAGCTGGCAATGAAACAGTACAATGAGAGGAGTAGTTACTATCCAATACACCCACACCTGAGGCCCTAGGCTTGAAACTATGAAAGGGTGTAACAGAAAGGTTTACCAGTCATTGCTAAGACTGTTACATGTAAGTATGCTGCAGAACAGGCCTACCTGGACGGTCATAGAATAAATCAAATCCCTGCTGGAACTTTTGTGCTTGCTGGTCCTGAGTTTGACTGCAACTGTGTTGGTGACGGCTTTCTGACTGTGGAGTTTGCTTTAACATGCCCCTATATCAATGAACTGTAGTCAAAAATTGCAGCGCACTTTTTACACAAAGTTTTGTAGCCACAACTATGGGAATGACTGTCCTTTAGTGACATTCAGACGTAGCACTAACTCAGTGTATGGAAGCAATTGCTCTATCCAGCAGAAACCGTGGCAGCTCACTGAAAAATTCCTTAAAAGTGTCAGGTTGGGCAAGTTCCCAAGGAAACATAAAATCCTTTAAAGACTTAAAAGACATCAGATCTGGTACTCCACAAAGTTATTGCATTGGTACTTTAATGAATAAAACCAAGGCAAAGCAGTTCAGTGGTTTATCTCAAGCAAGTATACTTCGGTACAGCTCCTTTCAACATCCAGAACCCTACTCACTGATAAACCTTAACGCTGTTCTTTTCTCATTGGCAAGAGGCCTGTGAAGAGTTGACCAGGTCAGCAGCAGAAGTGTGCATCTGGATATATTCATGTGGCAGCCAGCTCAAGAAAACAGTGAAATTGTTCTTGCAAGCAGTGAAGATACGACCAGTGAAACCACTCATTAGAGAGTAGTTGTCCTGTTAGCATAAGTGTCATGTAGGCATCCTTCCATCCTCTCCTCTCCTCTCCTCTCCTCTCCTCTCCTCTCCTCTCCTCTCCTCTCCTCTCCTCTCCTCTCCTCTCCTCTCCTTTTATAAACAAGTTTACTTTTGTAACTAAGGCTTAGCAAAGACCAGGCCAGTATGTCAAACTTGTATTAGCCCAGTGGTTGATTCTGCAGACAATACATACACGTCTTTGAACTTGACTGTGCAGCCTGTAAAGTCATATCTTATCTACTAGACTACTTCTCCTTCCCACCAAGGTCTACAGACCTAGATGCTTGGAAACCAACTTCCTCCTACCCTAAGCAGTAGAATACAAAACACTAACTAGGAAGAAAATAAGATACTTGACTTCCAAACATCCACATTAGCCACTGGATCATGTATTGTCTCTCTGCTGGCAAGAGAGTATATACATCCCAGATGATATTTCATTGCTGATCCTTATAGGCAGTGAAATGTTTAACATCCTTTTATGCAGCTGGGTCTGCATGAAGGCCAACAGTAACTCAATTGCTGGCATTCTGAAGCAGGGTACAGAAAGTTTACATTCTAATAGCAACCTCACTGGTGATACTTATGGCTGCCTAGGTTTACAGGGTATTTTTTTCTTTCTTTTAAAGGCTTGTGACATACACATGATGCAAAACTCTCTTACAAGCTTTATAATGGAAAAGTCTTTACAATCTTTCAGCTATGGCCTGCCACAAAAGAAAACACAGTTGTTATATATTCTGAGAACTTAGAGTACACTGTGATTGTGTCATATTTTGGCAGGCTCAAAAGTTCAAATACATAATTGCAAATTTTAAGAAAGAGGTCTGCCATTTCCCTGCGGCAGCCTGTAACTTGAATGTCATTGGAAAAATGAGAGTCAGTGGCCAGTCAGACCACTACAGATGCTGCAACTGTCTGAACATAAGTATTTCCGCTCTGCTGATTGGCTAAAATACCATTGTGAGTTGTTGGGGATAGTGGCCATTTTGGTAAACAGTTATTGAAATAACATTGGAAAAAATAAGCAAAAGCTAGTAAATTTTAAAGCCACCAATTCATTTCTTGCAATGTATATTTGAAAGTTAGTGAGACAGTAACTATCAGATTTTTGGAGAAGCCAAGGGTTGTACAGAAGCTATTTATTTGTAGAAGGGTTCCAAAAAATTCAAATTATTTCTAAAATGAGATCTTCAAGAATTTTGCTTTCAAATTTAAACTCATAAGATTTGAGGATATGCACTAAATTATTCATATAAAACAGAAGCTACAAAGAGAATTAAATGGGAAATTAAATCAAACCTTAAGTCAGAAGCATTACAGTAATGAGATCATATTTTTCCCTTTATTTCCTCCCACTTCAGCTCCTTCCTGAAGTTCTCAAAGGAAGCAAATAAAAAACATGTTCTAGTGAACTTCTGTGGTTTTAGATACAGGGACATTCAGTTAGCTGAGCTCTTCTATGCATTCATGCCACAGATGTACTGTATTATTCCTCTTTTGTGTTAGTCCAAAACCACTTTTGTAAACCATCAGTGCACAGAATATTATGACACTATCACACAGGGACCGCAAAAAGGCCATGGCCTGGGTTGGCCTCAAGAATGAACTACCTTGCCTCTTTGTTCCTTCAAGGCAGGAATATAACACAACAGAGAGATGGTACATCAGTCTTCCTCTCCTTTGCACTGAAAAGAGACATTTCTCTTCCAGGATTTCTTGCGTAGCCATGTATAATAGTTGAGTCCATTACAAATCGGAAATACATACATACTGTCCACATAGTGATGTTCACGCATGCAGTTCTTCCTAACAAAAGCAGGGGTTTTTTTGTTTTACTCACAGTATTTGCAGAGCCAAGGATGGCTCAACAAGCATTAGAAAAGCTAGTAAATTCTGGTCTACCTTTTATAATGAGAGAGATTTTTACTATAAACCTAAGTTCAAGTGTCTTCTGACAGTAAGCCAGATTTTCGTTTTCTTAGTTTTAATAGTAGAATAAATTAAATAATACAACAAAGTCTAATACAGGAAGGGGACCCTTATTAAAACAAAATGGAACTTCATGTGTTTCTGACTGTTTGAGCCTGAGGCTTCTCCCAGGTGCTAGTAATATATTGGCAGCCAAAGTCAGGCAAAAGTTCAAGGAAACACTTCTCCGCTTTTAAAAATCTGACAAGCAAAACTTCCAGTTACTGTTTTGAATATATGATTTATAGCCAGCTTTCTTAGGAACAGTTATCTGTCAAGGATATTTTGCTGTGAGTCCACCTCCTGAAAAATCTGTTAATTAACTGCTCTACCCAGGTAGTGAACTATTTCGTGAAATATAGCGCTCTCATTTACGGCATAGAGCTTTTTTGCATGATCCTAATCACAAAGAAAAAGTAGTCACTCAGCCTTGGGAAAAAAAAACTTAACTTCTGCACTTAATGCATCCATGATCCACCTTTTCTTTCCTTTGACTTTCGCTGCTGTGATTTCTATCGTGCTGTAGTACAGCAGGAAATCTGGCTGAGCTACCACTCTCCAGCCTTCACCAGTAGCTGCAGCTTTTCCTGTGAGAGTTTTTAATATACTCTTCAGAATTTTTCTTTTCTCTCTTTAAGATTAAAAAAGTGTGTTGCTTTGGGTTTTAAAAATTTTTAAATAAAATATGTAGAATGGATTGTTTCAAATTATAGTTATTTTTTATTTAGCAAAAGTTAGTAACAAAGGAAGCTTATACTTAACTCATTTTAAGGCTACTTTACACTTCTAAAGTAATATGCAGAGGTTTTAGTTTAATTGAGAATATACATAGTCATATTATTTAAGGATAAGATTGTTTTAGTGCATAACACTCTGCCAAATCCAGTATGCTATAATCATCCCAGGACACACTGAGCTAGTAGAACAAAACATTACACATAAAATAACGAACCCTTGGAAATGCATTTAGTTTACTGATACATGTAGCCTCTACTTTCAAAACTTAATGATTTCACTACTAAACCTACCTGATTTGCAGTTAGATTTTTCCTGGAACAGCTATCTTATTAAAAAGAGTAATTAAAAAGAAAATCAAAACACCTGTGAAGTTTTTTTTTCTCATGCAGCGATAAAGTTGTGATCTAAACATTGGCTATCTAAGAAACAGGCTCCCAAATTCCCAAGAATGTTTTTTGTACTTTGATCACATTTCAAAATGGAGAAAGACACAATATACCCATTCACTGTGTTGAACTGCATTCTGTGCACGAAGAATGTGGGTATCCTTACAGAAAGAGGCAGAATCCTGGAATTCTAAACAGAGACTATATCTATGGTACATTTTCAAGACAAAGTCAATACAGTTGTTGATTTTTAGTTATTCCTTATTCAGCTACTGCCATCTGCACTTATGCTTTCCTCTTGCAATTCAGAAATTAAGATCCCAGCTAATCAAAACCTTTAATGAGTTACCTCTGTTTTGCACCTAGAACGTCAAGACAAATAGTCGTGGACAAGTTACATGTTAATTTCACACTGACATATACACCTAGGCCACAGCATTTGCAATATTAAAGCCTTCCACCATTTTTAATATTTGGCAAATGTAGTAATACCATATTCTCTTGATTGGGTTAGATTTTAGAGGGAGGGAAAGGCCCCATATAACTCCTGTTAAGTGACAGTTTCATTGGAGATTTTAATTTTTTGTGGAGTTTTTGTTTGCATTTTAAATGGGGGCACTGTTTTACAATCAGCATCCCATGACCCCATCCAAAGGTTCTGCAGCACAGTACAAATTTCTGAGAAGCAGTTTCTTAAGGGCCAGTATAAATAAACTGCACTACATTAACATTTGGCTTCTCCGGAATGGAAGACTTAGCACTACGGAAGTAGAAGGGAAAAGGGCAATATGTAAAGGATAACAGTTTAGAAAGGGAGAAAATCTAAACTTAAGTGGAAAAGTACTGGAGAATATTTCACTTTCTGCTTAAATGAAGACCAGAACTGAAGTATGATGATCTGATCTGCAACTATCTTTCTTCTTTTTCTTTTTTTTTTCTTTGAAAAGGGAATGTTAGACATCTCAGTTAGTGGGGAATGAGATACAATAATGAATACAACAAAGTGAAAAAACAATTTGTTTTTTCACCTTTGTATATTACTGGGTTGATGTGCTCTCTATGTCTGTTTTTTGCCCATTCTTCAATCCAGCATAAGACATTTTTCTAGAAGAAATTATACAATGTAGAATACATCCCAGAAGGGCTGGATTACACTATGATAAAGTTCTAAGGAGATATTGCTAAGTATTACCATATTCATCACTGGGCACTGCTTTTGAGACTTCACAAAGGCAATCAACTAAATGAAGAAAAGAACTTCCTTTCAAATAGTAGATCTATCCATAGACAAAATAAATTATTCAACTAAAACATGTTTCTGAATTTTTGGATTTACTCCCCGTTTGACTGGCAATTACTTAGCTCTTTCTTGAAGGGGATGATTTCATTGGTCTGGATAAAGTATTGAAGCGCATTTTCAGATGTACAAAGGTGGATATTGAATTTTCTCCATCCCACAGAGTTAGCAAATATTATGTTAGCAATTTACAAAACACTGTTTTTAATCAAAGCCTAATTCTTATTTACGTATGGTTGATGAGCACCACACCAGCAGTGTGAAGAAGTATTAAATACATATAGTCCATTTAAAATGCTCATAGTCTGATAAAGTTAAGTTTTTAATAGTAACTAAGGTATTTGCAATTTTATTCCTTTATTTTCTTACCAGAAAATTTGGAGGAAATTATTTCTTTTTCTTTTTTTTTTAATTAAATAGATGGTCTTCTGACCACATGAACGAGGAATGGACTGAGCTAGTCAGTTAATTCTGGGTACAACTTTCTTTCCCTTAATTTCTGCAAAATTTGTTAAAGGAGAGGGTTTGCCTAAATAACCACAGGCACATTAAACTACACTCTTACCACTACGTCGAATGATAAAATCACAAAAAGCAATTCTAGTGCTCAAAACTCTGTCAGCGCATGATTCAAGAGGTGCCTGGCTGAGCCAGGTTTCCTTGACTTGACTCCACTGACAACCCGATCAATGGACAGGGATCCCTCCTATCCCAGAAAAATCCTGGCAGAAGTCATCTCCTTGTGCAGAGCAACTGAATTCCACTCTTAATACATTCTCATACCATAATGTTGAGATCCACTTGATTAGGTCCACAACAGGTAGATAAACTTAGAAACACTCCAGCATTTGTTTCCTGAGCTAACTTTACTAAAACCTACCATAAACATTGTGCTTTCCTGACATGTGTTAACCATCTTCTTGGAGAGATATGAAAAACCTCTGTCTTGGAGAGGGAGGAACACGGAAGAGTGAATGACCTTTCTCCATGTGGAAGCATAGATAAGACCTCTGAAACGTCTTGGGAAAGATCACTCTAAAATCCAGTCAGACAAACAGAACTGGAGGATGTTTCAGAAGTTCCCTGACTATACGGGCTTGGATTTAATCATCCCCTAATGAGTATTCTCACAAATTAACAAAATAAATATTTTTAAATATGAGATAAATATGTTTATGGAAATTTTTAAAAATAGTAAGAGAAATTCTGAAATTGTTACGCCATCCTTAATTTGGGCTTGGGTTTCTACTACTGCCAGGTATTCAAACTGCTGGACCTCCACACTGTAAACAGTTATATAGGTACTTTGGAACTAGGAACACAACGACTACCAGTGAAACATGAAAGGAATGGTAAAAATAAATAGTTAAGAGAAATCTCAGCTAAAATAAAGACAGAATAGTGGTCATGAAACAAAATGTTAAACTTCTGAAAGAAACTTGAACAAAATAATAAGAAAAATAAAATCAAACTTTTTCCCTGCTTTTTGTGCTAAGAAAGAAGGAGACTAAGATAATTTCTACTAAATCAGTTGAAGAAATCATTTCCCTTCTGCGTTCTCAGGAGAAAGGAGAAAAGATTTTAAATAGAAGTTTTTAAAATGGAAATAAGGTTTCATTTAAAACCAGGCAGTACTGACCAAATAATGATTAAACTGCAAATGAGAAAGAACGTATTTTTTTAAATGCTGAAAAAATGACATTTTAGCAATATAGCTACAAAAGAGAAAATACTTCCTTTGTACACTGCAGTTCACCCCCAAATACATTAGCAAGCACGGGTGGGAGGGATTCTAACAGTCTGAGTCTTTTTAGTTTCCTGTATATGATGATCCTTCAGAAAAGCTGGAGCTAAGCAGCCAGGGCATAGCTGCATCTGTGATTAGTCCTGGCTCCGCAGCCTGGGTCTGAGGGGAGCTTGTGGCTGGAGGGGAGATTGCTCTTCTCCAGAGTCACATCAAACACACACAGCCGGGCGCTGCTTTCAGAGCACCTGGTGAAACTGGCAGTGGGGGAGAAGCACAGCGAGCAGCAAACCCGCAGCACGGGTGCGGAGTAAGAGACGGGCTGCGAGGAGCACAAGGAGCCGAGCGTCAGGAGTGACAGAAAGGAGGTGACTTTCCAGCAGACCGCTGGACCGTTTGGAGTTTTCCCGATCAAAGAAGCCGGGGTTTGTTGCTGGATGGGACGTGCAGCACAGGGACACTGTGGGCAGGACCTATTTTTGCACCTGACTGACTGCACTTGCACCTTCAAAAAGTTAACTTCTGGGTAATTCTCTTCTGTTCTCGTAAAACTCCACTTGAGACACTGGACACCTTCTGCTGCGCTCACTCCAAAGGAAAGGAGGCAAAGGACGAAGCACTCCGGTATTGAAGCGTTTCTCAACAGCTGCCGTCTCACACCTGGAAAGCACAAATCTCACAACAGTGTAGAGAAAACAGTTATGATTATAGATTTTCTTTGGTTTTGTTTTACTGAAGATCATGCCTTGAAACTTTCCTAGTTCTTTGTAGGCAGCTTCTGTTACAAACACATGATGATTCATACCAACTTTAACCCAACATTTACTGTACATAAACACGTATATCATATGTATTTGTTTATGCGTATATAAAAATTATGTATTGTGTATAAACACATATACATATATTTATATGTAGCTTTATATATTGAAATTAATATTTAGCAACAGAACATAGATTCACTAATGCCCAGATTTACCATATGTCCAGTTTGTGATGCCTTTTGGCATAGAGAATTTTTCTATTTGATATGTAAGGATTAAAAACTTTACTGGAACAGAATCCTGTCTGATAAGTTTAAGAGGCTGCTCAGGCTGTGGTTCGGAAACCACTGAAATGAATGCCATGAAGTAAGTCAGGCCAATTTAAAATAAAATGAAGAGCCTTGTCTATTTCATTTGCATTAGATATCTTGTTGGTTCCAGTCAGAAAGAGTCCCCAGGAAGAATTATGTTTTGACAAGAACCAGTGTTCACCATTCACTTTTATCAGGATTTAAACTTTGGAAATATCCCTGTGGTTAAAGAAGAAAGTCAGAACCTCACATCCTTCAAGCAGAGCCCTCAAGATAAGATTTAGGCCTTTAGCAGTCAGGATTGTTCTGGTTAGTAAATGATATAAGTAGCTGAGCTTACTGCTTATTATTGATATAGAAGACGTTCTCTAGTTAAGCAGAGCTATTACGGCTTCTTTCTTTGTTGTGCAAATATTTTAACTGTCTGTGCAAGTCTGACAGTTAGCTGCTTGTGCAGGACACAATCTCACAGAAATATGTTTGAAAACTTTTTTTCCCCTTTTTGATCCCAAAAGCTTTGAATTCAGAACTGCCAAATGGATTCTTTTTATTCTGGAAAGGAGAATTTTAGAGATCTTTATAATCATCCAGGCCCTCTTGACCTATGAGCCTACTCTGAAGAAAGAGGCACTTTGATAATTAATGTGTATTTTTTTACTGACCAGTTAAGTATCTCCCTATTGTTTTATGCTTGTTACCCATCACAGACCTAAGCGGATAGTATACAGTTGAAGCAAGCATTCTAGCAATGGGTTAATTCACTATTTCCAAAGAAACAGAGTGTCCTTGTCCTTGTTAAAACATTTTGCCCTCACATTTACTACTGGACAAGAACTAAGCTCAGGATCAAGTAATTTGTTCTGAAATGTCAATGCAAAGTTGCAGAAACAAAATTTGTTATCAATAGACAACTAAAATTTTAGCAATGTTCACAGTTGTTATTTTGGGTTTTCTCCGAGGACATCACTAAGTCATTCAGGCTGAGGAACTTCTAGCAAGTGTTTCCCCTATTAGGTTTTTAACCTTGGAGAACTGGCTATTGGCAGTTTGTTATTTCTGCTGCTCCTTAAACCCTGCGATGCAGGTGCAGCTCTTTGGATCTGATTGCTCACGTTTCCCTGAAGTTTCCTTGAAGGAACTGAAGTTAGATAGGTGGCTTTCCCTCTTTCTGTGAGGTACAAGTTCTATACGCTACACATATAAATGGCATTGGAAATACTGCTCCTAATTAAAACAAAAAATGTATAACAATGGCACTATTAATATATTAAGGAGCTACAGTGTCTACAGGAAATCATCTGGACCCAAAAGACGGAAAGACAGAAAGACAAGGTGACTTCAAACAAGTGATTCAAGACTATATTTTCAAATACAGATGAGGAAATTCAGTTTCACTGATCCATGTTTAGAGATTAATAACCCCATATATGTTAATCCACATTTAAAGAGCTCAGTAATCTAATCAGACTCAATAGTTCTAATTAGCAGCTTCTCTCATTACCATCCAGAATGGAAATAAATACAGATGCTGAACTTAAGCACCTCTTAAACTACTGGCATTGTTTTTTCCACTTCTGCAGAAAAGCACTTTAGGCTTTGCCTTTTTAGGTACATCTTTATCTTCAGCAATATATAATTATCCACAACATTGTAGTATCTAAGCATAGATGCAAATGTTGTCCTACAGTAGAAATAGCTCAGGGGAGAAACAATGAACTAAATATTTTCTGTGTGTAGCTCTGCCTTATGTTAGCATACTCCTTTGGGATCTTAGAGATGTGGATTTGGATTCCTTTAAAGAGTAGTATGAAGCCTCATTTCCACACTGCAGATGACCATTCTTCTCTGTTTGCAGAAAGAGTGGATCTGTACTTTGCAGCAGATCTGAACTATGCAGATCCACTGTCCGCTATGCCAAAGAGAAGAAGCCAGAAGAATTTGGACAGGACGTTGATTAGTGTTTACACTGATGCATGTAAACTCTGTGGCTCAGACCATCTCACTTGTGTCATTGGCATGAGATGTCCAAGTGGCAACAAACGCATATGGACTCGGCAGCCATCCTCATGCCTAAACTGTCGACATTTAGATTAATCCTGCCTTCCCTGTGTTGGAGTATAAACAGCAGACAAGAAATCTATAATGAAGGCAGCGACGGTCTGCACCAGTAACTGACCAGTATATACTCTGCTCTTCTGCACATCCTGAGAGCTGGGCTAGTGACAGTGTATGATTGATAATTACATCTGTTCTTTCTCTTCTGTCTGCCTGTTCAGCAGAAAGTGTCTTGGCTCTCTGCGAAGACAGGGAGAGCTTACTTTTTACATGCAGCCACACATGTTTTCAAAGGTATCATTTCTCCTACTGGAAGGGTATAACTTTCTGATGAAGTCATTGACATACAGCTTGAAATATGATACCATATGGAATCTGTTCTTTAGATTTCACGCACTTGTCACAAGAATGACTTGTGACTTTCTGTTGACTTCTGTTTTCAGACTTGTCAGTCTTAAAATAAAGTACATTCTTATATATAACACAGTGGCTTCACTACTCATAACTGATTTAGAATGTCTCTGTATTGCGTCATTTGAATTATCTATTAGAAACAAAACCTGGTGTTGTTTGGTCAAGTATGTTCAGATCCTTTTGTTTTACGGTGTAACACTGCAGGCTGATAGGCATTTATCACTTCAAAAGAATCTCTTGTAAATCAGACTGAACACTGAAACCAGTCACCTAATTTATCATCAAGTACAATCAAAGATTACAGTTCATCAAATACCAAGAGCAAAGCTGTTTTTCTATAGGTTTTTTCTTAGCTTTCTTAAATTAAAAGAGGCTTCCTTCACTTTGATAATATGTAAATAATAAATAAAAGTGTCTACTTATACTTTCCTTACTAGCTTCTGTAATAACTCTGTGGTGATGAAAACAACTATCATCTGCTAACTTGTATAACTGGCATGGTTTTAAGAACTCTGAAGCCCTGCTTCAAGGCATAACTAAATGTCAACAGAGAGGCATATTTCCCACCCACACAAGTAGGCTTGTGAGTTGTGATTGGAGGAATACCTGGAGTACATTTGTTCTCATTAACAAGAATTTCACAGCCTATTTCTATGAATAGATCAGGAAAAAAAAGTCCAAAAGGTTTAGATACCTAAAGCAAGACTTAGGCAAGAGACTGTTACGTCTTCATCTGTGGATGAATTTGTCGCCACCTGAAGACTTCTTCTCAGGTGCCATTAAGACCAATATTTATTGTAATGGATGACCTTACAGGTTGTAAGTTAACTAGTTACCTAGTTACCCCATACATGTATAGACATATGATACCACTAATATGAGGCTGGCCACTGTTGAGCACCCTTGAGTAGGCTCAGTCGCCTTTGATATGCCTGATCCTGTTGGTTATTTGGAGCAGGTGTCTTTGAGGCATCATATTCCCAGCAAAACACGGCAGCCACTGTTGCCGTCTCTGCAAACAGAAAGACATGGACTAGTGGTACTGCTGCTTTGTTCTCCATAGAGTTATGGTCACCCGCAACATGCAAAGCAGGCTTCACCACTCCTCTTCAGAGGAATTCAAACCTGTATCTTTCAGACCCCAAAGAAGCATACTAACACTTAAGCTTACAGGAGGTCCAACTGGAGAAGGGAAAATGGGACATGTTCTTTCTCCCTTGCCTTATGGAAGATACAAGACTGAGGAGAGAAAAACCCTAGGCTACATAAAGACAGCACAAGAAGGAATACGAATCAGCAAGTAAGACATCAACAGGCAAGAGACAGGTATAGTGTTTCACTGATTACTGCAATTTTTAAGCTACTAAACCCACCTTCCTTTAGAAGAGACTTCTGAGCTCAAAACTCTAAAGGGCAAAGGTTCTTTCCGCCATACTGAAGTGGGAATTTCATATAGGCTGACTGCACACTCACTGCAGCCTTTTCTGGTTGCCAAGCCTAGAAATCCAAATGTTTCATTTGACATGTGGTTGTTTCAGCTCCTAAACCATCCTATGTGCCATACAAAAAAATCCAAGAGCTAAAAAAACCCCTTCACTTAGGTATCTGAGTTCTTCAGACCAAGAGCCTAAAATGTAGGCATCTAATCCTTATCACTTAACACTTGAATGAATTAGGCCATAAATGACTTGCTCAAGATCACACAAGAAGCCTATGCCAGTAACTGAAGCCCTGTCTTCTCATGCTTGGTGTAGTGCTTCACCTGACACCGAATTGACTTACTAAAAACAAGACCAGAGAGTTCACTTATACCAATACATCTATGTAAAATGGTGGTGTATCACATTAGATTTACATACACAAGGAAGACTGCAGCCATCCTTGTACTGTATCACTAATATATGTGATGGTGAAGGAGCACTTCTTGAAGGGAAAAGAATATCCACTAAATTACCCATGAACACTGCTGAGAATCACAATTATTGTGGAGTTTGTGATGAGAATTTCTGACTACAGAAACTGGAATTAAATCACCAAGGTAATTTCATGAGACAACTAATGTATTCTTCCTGCTCCCCACACCTGCTGGATTTCTCTATCCTGGCTCTTCAAATTTACTACTGTTACCCAGCAAAGGTCAATTTTTCTGAAGCTTGAGTTCTTGAATAATGACGTTAAGGATAAGCGGCTGGCAAGACTGACACAATGACAATGTTCCGGTATCCAGAATATACACAAATGAATTAAAGAGTCTTCACCTGAAATGCTCCATGTCACATGAAGCTAGCAGTGTGAGAATACTCTTCTTTTCATTTTCGCTAATTCCAAAAACCCATGGCTTCCTCAGATGATTCAACAAAAAAGTGCTAAAGAAGGCAAGGAGGACTGTGAGGTAAATGTTGTGAAACATGCCTAAAATTTCATCCTTTTCAACACATGGCACAGGCATGTTTAAGTTTGGGGTTTTGCCTGTACTGCTTTAAACCCGCAGTAAACTTATCTCTCTCTTCTCACTTAGTTCACAGGAAATCTAGGTCTGGGTTCTGCCTTTGCCAGCAGGATTTCCTGAAAGAATGTTCTAAATAACAAGTTCAAAGATTTTCCAGAGCGGCTGGGTGCAATGCCCTTTTCTTTGCACTGCTTTTGGAGGTTTTTCACTTTTTGTTCACTTTTAATGTCACAATTAAATAGTGACTGAAATGGAAAAAGGCTCCCCAGTTCAGGATTTGAACAGTGAGTCCCACTTGCTGCTCCATCAAATACACAAAGCTAAAGCTGTAGTATCTCCCTCGTTACAGGGATGTTCAGAACACTACGCCTGACACACCATGTCTCTTTCCTTCCTCTCGTTCCCCAAACACCTTTCCATACATGTTCACCTGTTCATTCATGCAAAATGGAAGAATTGCAGGGGGAAAGCTATGAAGTCAGTGAATTTTGTGTGGCCTGACTGTTAGGGTACTGCCTGGCCACACACAAATTTGAGTCTCACGTAGAAGGGGGCTTTGGGGACTTTTCTCAAAATGCCAACTATCATTTAGCCTAATCAGAAATTCCTGACTCATGCGTAGCACGGGGAGTCCAGACCTCCCTTGAAAGTACTAAGGCTCAGCTACTGCGAAACTCCTTCTTAAGCTGCCTTAGTGTATCAAGCTCTGGATGATAAGTATTCTATCATGCATCAGTAACTGAAATTTGCAAATATTGCTTATCACCAAACAAGTGATAACATTTTGACTAGCAAATGACAATTATTTTACATTTTAGCATAACACATTTTTGTCCTTTGGAATATGAAAACACCTGTTTTTCTTTTAATATCCATGTACTAAAAGCCTCAGACGGGCATATCTCTTACTAAAGAATTAGGTGTTATTGCACAGTGTTTAAGAGCAGCAACGGATAAAGGAAAATTCATAAGTAATTGCTCCAGTTGTTTTCCTTCCCACTTGCCTAACTCCAGCCTCTTCTACCAAAATAAGTGATAAAACCTTCTTCATTAATCTTCAGACTAAGTGTTTGGCACAGAAAAGTTGTACTAGAGATGTTTGAGCTTAGAAGCCTTGTCTTTAGTCTTACCTGGGAGTTGCTCTGTGTGTTATTACTCACATATACATGCCCAAGAACAGCATTTAATTTTAGCGTGTAATAAGAAAATAAACCTCCTGTTTACTTTTGTTCACCACTAATTAGATGTAATACTTTCCTCAACATTTGGCAAATGATAATTACATAAAATTAAGGAAATTGAGAGAATGTTCATAAGGAAGGCAAACACATAATTCAGTGAGAGTCTTCCCTCTGTCAGGAGACTAAATTCCATCCATCTACACACCCAAACCAAATTCTCTCAAAATCAATGGAAAAGCTCCCATTGGCCTCAGTGGCTTCTGGATCAGACCCAGCCTATTCCCATTAAAGTCAGCTCAGGACTTGAGCTAGATCATGATGTAACTGAATTAATTAGCATTAAATTATGAGAAACTACTCTCCATTACTACAAATTACTTGTAAAAAAGCCAAGCTTTACAAGTAGTAGTGATTTCAGCAGTGTTAGGTGAGAGTTTCTTTCCATGAATATTACTAATTACAACTTCAGGACCAAGTTCAGGCTTTCAGACTCCCATTGCCATTTTACAGGCATACAAGAGCATGGGTGCCACCTCATTGCGTTAGTTACCACCTGCTTGAGTTGGGCAGAATCACATCCATCATCGTGACTCTTCTCCTGGACTATGCGCTTTATTGTGTTGGACCATCACAAAGACCCTATTCCTTAGGGATTTTGCACAGCCTGAAAGTCCTCTGCTGTGAACTTTTAGGCTATTTGGATTCGGTGTTCTGATTTAATATATATAAGGGAACTTCAAGCTGGGAATTTGATGCTAGGTCTGTATTTCTGGCTCAAGCCCAGCTGTCTACGTTTGGAAATGTATTTGATTTTGGAACACACTTTTCTAGAATGGAATGTCAAGAAAATACATAATCAAGAGGGCATCATAGATAATGAGCTACAAAAACCTGTTTGTCACCCTCCTCCCACAATGGCAAAGAGCCTTCTACAGCTGCTAATTAGAAAATTAGAACACCACAAATGGATTATATTTTACTGGCAGCATAGCGTCTTCCCCCCAGTGTTTTAAAGTACTTTTTGAATTGTTTGCTGTCAGCAAAACAAGTGCGCTACCTGCGATCCTATAGACAACAAAGCCCGGCAGCAGGATTTCAGTCAGGTGATGTCACCCAGGTAAAATTGTACTGACAAGCTTTTAATTAAAGTTTTCCCACACATCTCTCTGCTGGTCCCCAGGAGCTATTATTCATTATGTGCCGACTGTCAGCCAATTGTGAGTCGGGAGGGAAGTGTTTTATTTTCAAAGCCCTTGCTGACAGCTAGAGAACACTTTGTTATACAATCTGTTTACTTTTTTCACACACACAATCTTGCTAAAGGGGAAATGGTCATGCAGTAGTGTTTACAGTTTATGGCAATAATTAAATGCATCTGGCAGAGCAGTAGCTGAAAGGAGGTCGGTGTGGGTGTGGGTGAAAAGCCATAAAATTCCTCCTATAAACAGTTACTCTCACCTTGCAGAGCCCCTAGCATTTTAAGACAAAGTTTCTTTGGGAAAGGGCAGGTCCAAACAGGTGCACAGATTCTGAAATGGGAACATTTGGATCTAGCCATGTGGTACTTGACGCTAAGGAACACTGTCCAGGAATGAGGGTAACACTGTTCTCATCTGTGACTAGAACAGTGTGAAGCGGTTATAAAACAGCTGCTTGTCCTTTGCATTGTTAAATCCCAAAGTACTTACCTCTGTAAGAAGAAATGTACGATGCGAAACAACTTGCCACCAGATGAAAGCAGAAGGCGGTGTGGTGTCCTGTTTCAGCAAAGGGCCAGTATTTGACGCTTAATACTTAAAGAGAAGCAGTCCTTTCGAAATTTTTAATGGCTTACAATAAAATCCTTTTAATCAGCTGACCGGTGATGATAAATATTTATTTAGAGTTACGAACAACTTTTAAATTATGGTAAAAAGTTGTGAGCAATAATCACTGCCTCACTTTAAGTATTTAATACTTCTGTTTATTAAGAATAATAGAAAGTAAACAAATATTCTTAAAATGTTGCTAGATTAATTAAAACTAGTGCAATATTTACATACAGAGGTAAAAAAGAAATTGCATGCCACTTGCTGCCAAGCCATTGGTAATTCTGTGGAAATCACTTCCACTACAAAGCAAAGAGACTGGAAAATAAATTATTTTATGAATACATAGATACCATCTTTTACTGATATTATTATAAATTACTACAGAAATTATAGAAGGGATACCCAGTTCCGTTGCTAATGAATGACAATCTTTCACTGTTTTTAAGTGCCTTTAAATAACTACATTCTTAGGAAATCATTTTCTTGGATGGAAAAAAGTTGAGGAAATAAAGGAATGGATTCTTTAAAATGGGCTGTTTCTGTGGTTATTGAGCATTAAACAAGTGGGCCTTACTTGTATATGGACTGGGATGGGAGGCAGTTGCTGTAGACAGTGCAGTATCCCTGCCTTAAAAAGCCTTTTCTGTTTGGATATCATAAAAAGTCTTTAGCCCACTAGCATACGAACACATCAGTGCAGGTTTCATTAATGGAAAGGAAAACATTAAAAATTCTAATTGCAAATTTCACTCATAGGTGTCACTTTGTGATTATGTTTTTCCGCTAATACTATATTCTTTTTCTTCTCCAATGAAAGATTAATTTTATTATTTTTTTAATTTTACTGGGTGATAGCAGCATGATATTTTTACCTTTTTTTATCTCAGTCGCAGACAGCAAATAGATCCTGAGACACTACACAGTTACATTCAAATTAACATATTTGTGATCATACCATTTTCATCTTCCCAAGCTTAACAAAACCAACATACTATGAATAATGTAAGCAGTTTATGTTAATCTTTCCTTTAAGATCAATGTTATGAGGGAGTATTATTACTTTAGGATCAGCATTATAAACACTAAGAGCAAGATTTATCAGAGATTCCAGAAATCAAAGTACAGCGATTAGGTAACTTGCCTGAGATTTATGGGGCAGAAAAAGTGAGGAAGCTCTTGCTTCAAAGTTCAAAGCTGCTCATGCATTTTAGTCAATGACTATTGCATCCAAAATGGCTGGAGCAATAAGCACAGTCCTAGACTCTTTGCTGATAAGGGGAAAAGGACTTATCAGCCAGTCATGACCATTTCACCCTCTTCTCTCCCGCTTGCTTTCTACCCCAGAGAGCTGCAAGGCAAAAGAGCCAGATATCTTCAGACAGAGCAGGTGCTTGAATCCGGCAAGGATCATTCCTTCAGGAGCAGCGCTGGGCTAACGTGATTGTGCATCTTCCTGCTGGAGCTAGTCCACATCTAGCTGATCTGAAGTGATAGGAAGCAACTGTCTGCAAGTGGCTTCCCAGCTCCCTTCTTAGGAATGCACCTTCCTTTGTGATCCCGGACTCAGGACTCTCATCTGACAAACACAAGGGACAAGGAGCACTGCTGGATCAACTCCCATCAACTTTCACATGCAAAAAGAAACTGTTGGTCAAAAAAAATCTGTAAAAGTTGAGGTGGAGAGATGCTTACAAACCAATACCTTTTGAAGTTACCAGGAAGTTGCAGAGAATTCATTTTATGAAAAATAGGATTTTTCAAATAAATCTGACAAGGATCCTTCAGAAAAATTCAGGTCCATCTGCTAAGGTCTGATTGTATTGTGAGCTGGACTTTTATCAGACACTGGACAGTAAGTAAGGCAAAACAACACAAAACAACACTGCCCAATAGGCAGCACACGTGTACTGGAGAACCAACGTTGAAGCATGTACCAAAACCTCTTCATTGCTACTGATATGTGGCTCACTTAAAGCAGCAACAACTACTGGTGCTACAAAAATGCAGTCATACCAAGTAGCATATGAGAGAGCGATAATGAAGTATTAGCAACATACCACATTAATTGAGAAAATAGTAAATATTGTACAAACAAGTTCAAATGGGCACTTGTCCTCTAACTAACCTCTTTTCAGCAGTGTGCTGAAAGGAGCTGGTTTATGCCCAACACAATTTGATATTATCGTCAAAGGTCTGAAAGGAAGCTAAAATAGGAGGGTAGCACAAAAAGAGATGGACTTAAGTAAATTATAAAGACTGCTCAGTTGTGCAACCCATTGCATTTCAGGTTAAGGAAGGTAATAGCCCTTTGCTCTTGAAACAAAATGATTGGGGTTTAATAACAACCAGATAAGCATGAACTGCCCTTCTTCTTCCAGGTTACATGATCATTTAAATATCCTTTTATGCCCCGGCCTCCCAGTTGCCCGCCATCTCCCTTTACTTCCCATATCTGCTGCTTCTTTCAGATCCTGGCCCCTATTTTCTAAACTCTGCTTAAGTAGGGGGAAGAAATTAAAAAAAAACCCAGACATTTTTAATGGGGTATTTTTCACATATTACAAGCACTTACAAAAGCGTATCTCCAAAATGGTCTATTTAGAGTACAAAACAGATCTGTATCTGAACAAAAAAACCCAAACCAAACCCAAAAACAACCAAACAACTTTAACAGTTTTTCCTACCTTCCCCAGTGTCTCTTCTCACCTTTCATTTCCAGACAAAATCTGAATAGCCACCAGAGAAACCAACCATGCTTCTTTTTCCAATGTGATATCCCCTCTGGCTATATAACATATCTCTGGCTTAATAAAGGGAGAACTACTTCTGTCTTGAGTATACCCGATTCAGACTTGAAATTTTTAAACCTTTAGCTGCTCAAAAATAGTAGGGTTTATCGGAGTCAGTATATGGCATGACTACTGCTGCAGCAAACAAGGTTACTTAGCATGACAGAGATCATAGCTTCACAATGGACTACAGTTTCTGTCATCTGCTGGGCCCCTATTTGTTGTCTAAGAAAATAAACAGTAATACCTATTTTCTGCTCTTTATGTCTTCCTTGACAAAAAAATTGCATTTCAATACACTTCCCATTCAGTTCTTGCCATTCGTCTGGACTGGCACGTTGTCTTCCTCCTGCAACATGTTTTAGCTGATTTGGAGTTACCAAGAAGCACTTTTTTAATTCTTAAAAGAGATTTACAAAAAGTTGCCTCTGGAAACTGACAGTGCCCTTCAGGGCTCTTGCCCCAGGCAGCTGAGAAAGCACATGAAAATACCATAAAGGGTTCTGTTTGAACAATTCTTCTTCCTCACCTTCAGCCAGGTTATTTCCCATAGTAAACTGCAGGTTAGACTGGCAGCTATCTTGCCTGTCTTTCTCTCCCTTTTTTTTGCCTCTGTTTACATTTTCAGTGAACTGATGCATCTCCAAACATGCCCATTACATTTCACATTACTCAGTGCAGGAAATTGCTCTAGTTGTAGTCTCTCTCTCTCTCTCTCTCTCTCATTTCTCTGTTGAGGTGCTGCAATATGAATTTGTCTTAATTTCCAACTTGTTACAGTGCAATATCTGTTTTAGGGTGTTGCGTGTATGGCTGTGATTTCTTTAAAGCAGAGAAGAAGAAAAAAGAGACAGCAGGTATCTTTCAGTAACAAAGTCCATTCGTGTCCCTCTTCCTTCACTGCTTTTACAACACTGTGAATGAAGTAAGCGTTAGGGATAGGAGGCAAACTGCATGAGGAAACCCACACAGGATTACACTGACAGCCTGAAGAAGTGCACTGTAACTCACTGTTCATGATGGGCCACGTGTCCTGGACCTATGAGTTCACTCATAGTTCATGTCTCTGCAATACAATGCAAATGGGAGTTAGCTCTGGAGATAGTATTTCTCTTCTCGCACTCATCAGTGTGGGTCTCCCTATCATCAGCTCCCTATAAAGCAGGCTCTGTGTTGGTCTAATTGAGCCTTCAGTCTTCCTGTACCTGCTCCCCTTCATGTTAACAATGTGAACGGCAAGCAAAATGAGTACAAAAATCAGGCTCACTCTACAAGCAGCTGACACATGCAAGCTTACGGCAAGCCAGCCTTCATGTGGCTCAACCCCGTCCTTTGAACACAGAGTAAGTGCAAACCTCACACCTGAGCTACCACATCCATTTATCTGGTGTCAGTGAGTGATAGTGTCTTTTGGGGCATGGGCTTCTAAGCAGCCAGTGTCTGGAAGGAAATGAACAGATGAAAACACTACGACAGCAACACCTTGTCGGACCAAAGATCCCTGTAACCCTTTCTCTGACAATACCTGTCAGAAGACTTCTCTGGTACAGTTAGGAAACAGGACAAACTAGTGCTGATGTTTCTGCTGGATAATCTGTCATCCTTCAGTGGCAACTCAAACTTCCAAGCCAGAAATAGCATTTTCATATTTATAATTTTTTCTTCTATTACTTTGTCCAATCAGTTTTTATCTCAGGTAAATTTCTAACATTCTCTCGTGGTTTAACCCCAGCCAGCAACTCAGCACCACGCAGCTTCTCACTCACTTCCCCCCCACCCAGTGGGATGGGGGAGAGAATCAGGAAAAAAATGATAAAGTTCGTGGGTTGAGATAAGAACAGTTTAATAGAACAGAAAGGAAGAAACTAACAATGACACTAATAACAACA
>JAVKLA010000047.1:14851629-14868649 GCA_034782735.1 Sagittarius serpentarius | reverse complement strand
CATACTAAACCCAAAACCCAGCGCTGTACCAGCTACTAGGAAGACAATTAACTCTATCCCAGCCGAAACCAGGACAAGTATATAAGAAATAATATACTATGAGCAGAGAAGATCATTATTCAAACCTCCAAATTTAGGCCAACTGACATTTGTTGGCTCTACTTACACAGCCTCTATCTCACCGAACATATAATTTAAACTGTGCTGACAGGTATACAATCATATACCAACAGATTTCAGCCCCTGACAGAAAATAGGCTGCACCTTGCAGTCATAGGTTTCTTGCTTTCCAGATAATATTCATGCTTAAAACAAGTAGAAGCTCCACATATTGCCCATAATACTTCAAAGCACTGTTCCACAGAGTCAAAAAGTAAATCCAATTCCTTCTAAAATACCAAGTTCCTGGGATTGTTCATGGGCCTAGGCAGAAACCATGAACCTCAGTGGATGCATGGGTGACTTATTTTTTAAAACTATTCTAAGTAAATTCTAAAAACAGATGTAGAAGTTGGTCATTTTAGAGACGGTTGTATCTCTGGAACTCCTTAGTAACCTGGGTCTTAACCTAGCAAAGCAATTTTACAGAGCAAACTCATGAGGTATTTGAACGCTACTAAAAAAAAATAAACAAAACCCAAAACAAACAAAACACCAGAAAAGAAAAAAGCAACAGAAATTGTAACAAAAATATATTTTTATAGTCCCTAGATACACACACCAACACACAAGTGAACACAGAATCTCCTCCACGACAATTAGCAAAGGGAAAAATCGCTTTTCTATTCCTTACAAAGAGTGGTTTGCTTCCACCATCTGTCCAGCCAAGCTATTGAGCAAAACCTGAAGTGAATGAGGGTGTTTCGCATTAAAACATTCTTTGCCTTCTTGAGACTCGGCACTATACAAGGAACCCATTTTAAGGTCCCAGGAAAATTGTTTCTTCCAGCTAATGCTCAGATTTGCTACACATAATCAAGTCCATATTCAAACATGTAAAAATAATAAAAATAAATGCTCCTGTGGTCTTTAATTTTCTAAAAATCAGTTTGGTTAACTGTTCTGCTCCATACAGAATAACATACTGAATTAACAAGTGCACCAGTCAGTGAAATGCTTTACAGAGAACAAAATATAGGTACTTTGTTTCATCGGAGAACTGCCATAATCATATGACAGTTATACTATATGTTATGGGTAAGGAGACAGGACAGTGCATTAGATTAATACTTTGCCTTTTTAATCTATTAATCTACCACCTTTGGGACATGATTTTAAATCCACTGCAGAGCAAAGTGACTGAAAATCATTCCATCCTGACAGCTTTGAAAGATCACAAGTGAAACGCGTTAAGAAGGTCTCAACCCAGGTGATACTGAACAGGAGCAGTCATCTCAGAAGATACCTAGCATTGGTCCTCTTTCAGCATGCTCGCCAGAACAGATAGCTTTATTACAGCAAGGGGTATTTCATACTAGACTGGTGATAAATTGATTGAAATACCTGCTAAAACAGCCCAGGATGAGTGCACTACAGGTTCACTGTCAAAGAATATCGTATGTCCGCTAGTCATGTACAAAAAGTTAGGAAAACTTTTTCCCTACTGATGCTGGTATGAAAAGGGCAGAAGGATATGGTGCAAAAGCAATGCCTTTGATTGGGTTTTAACTTTTTAGAATGGATGAGAGAATGACAAAATCATCTGAAAGGCAGAAAGAAGCTATGTAAACTGTTCTGCAGCATTAATGCGTTACTTTATATTATAACTGTAAATTCTCTAGCTGGTCTTTTCTAACTATAAGAAGTTTGTTTCAAAAGCATGTTTTTCAGAAATGCAAAATATCCCAGCAACTGCTGTGGTTTCTTTTCTCTCGCTAATAAATGTGACAAATAACAGCTTTAGTACTTTTCCTGCTGGCGAATTCCTAATTAAATAGTTTATTAGTAGATTATCTAACCTTCATTTAATGAGGCCCTCCAGATGTTGTGTCTTAAGTGAAGCAAAAAGGAAAACAGCTGAATGCTAAGCACAACATAATTGGTTATGGTCAGCTTGGAAAAGAGTGCATTCTCATGTTACCATTACTGTAATAACATGTGATTTTCTCTAGAAATTGTCAATGAGTGATGACCTACAGAAAAATCCTTTAACTATCTCCAGTTATAATTTTAAATATACTCAGCTGTATTTGCTTCACTTCTATTTAACATTAGTCTTCTCCCCACTACTTGTGTGCAGCTGTCCCTAACACTTAGAGATTCCAGCTTGCACTTTTCTGCCCTATGACACTTCCATTTTTATGGTGAAGTTTCTTCTATTTGTTCCTCCTAACGAACTCTGTCCGGTACAGAGTCTTATTTCCTTTCCTTAATAGACAGAAAAATCATCTAAAATCATTCCTTACAGGATTTTTCATGTGGTAATAATTGATCAGAAATAAAGCATTTAAGATTTAAGTAGAACAAACAATTTTCATACAGGAAAGGAAACAGTCTATTAGTATAATCGACTATCAAAAAGTCTAAATTTAAGACACTGCCTACATAGGCATGATGAGAAGCATTTAAAATACAATATAAGAATTTTTTTCAGTAATCATATTGAATCTTATTGGAGAAGTACTAAGTTTTCTTCCAGAGAAACATGGAGATGATTCATTTATCTTTTCAGCGCTTATTAGCATTTTAAAATTAGTCATGCAACACTTCTTTGAAGAGTTCAACAATAGAATGTAGATATAGGAAGATAAAGATATTTTCCATGAAGGTCCAAAAGATTTTCAAAGGAACTATGCAGTCATGTGATAAAAGGGATTATAGCATGGATAAATACTGTACCACTGTGCTGGAAACAGAGGGTAGGAAGAGATGGTCAGTTCTTATGATGGAAGGAGATTTTGCACTGGAATGATCTGCCCTAGTGTTCATGCTGTTCATGTCCCTGGAAGGATAACCAGGTGACAAATTTTCTGATGACACTATTAAGGATAGTAAAACAAGAGCCAACTCTGAAGAACATCAAAAGGATCTCATGTGATTCAGGGTCTGGGCAATAAAACAGCAGATGAAATTTAGTTTTGATAAACCTGGACTGATGTCTACGGTAAAATAAGTCCTACCTTTCCGTATACAGGGATGGTCCCTGAGCTGCCCACTGTCACTGAAGTATGAAATCTTGGGGTTATGATGGCAAATTCCATGAAAACATCAACTTGATGCGCTCTGGCAGCCAAAAAGGCAAAGCAACCTTTAGGAATTAGAAAAAAAATGTGTATTATTATGTCACTCAATAAACAGACGTTTGACCCACATCTTGAATGGCACAAGCTCTGGTTCCCCCATCTCCAGGAGGAGATCATTGGTTCAGAGGAGGTCAAGAACAACCAAGAGTATGGATCACTAAGGAAGCACTTCAGTTTCTTCAATTTGGAAAATAAACAACTATAGCAAGGTATGATAAAATCATCTTTAGGATGGAAAGGGTGGGCAGGGGTGGCCAGTTCACTGGCACTTGCAGTATAACTAAGAGACGCTAAATGTTTCTAGAAAGAGGAAGGTTCAAAGGAAAGAAAAGAAGATGATCTTTCCTAAAGCAATGTAGTCAGAGTGGAATGCCCTGTCGCAAAATGATATAAATACTGGAAGTTTATATGTGTTCAGCAGGAGCCTAGGCAACTCCTGTTAGGGAAATATGATGAACTTATTAAATACACAGGAATCACAGCTGTGTGAGGAACTCTCAGATCACTGGATGGTGGTGAAGCACTCTTTCCTTTTTGAGAAGATTCATTTCTTTTACAAGAACACAAAATAATAAAAGAAATTCCTTTGAGATAATTTTTCCTCTTTCATTTCTATGATTCTCTATTTTTTCTCTTTTTCCTTTAAATTTCATGAAGACACAATAAGATTGTACATTTTCATTATTCCTGTTCCTTCAGCTATCGTTCTGATCTTAAAAAACGTCTAGAAAGTTTCACAGTGAAAAAGGGAAGAAAAAAATAGACATTTGAAAAGAAATATTTCCACGCTTTTCATTTTTTATATTTGTTATTGAAAAGGGAGAATAATGAAGGAGAAATAAAAATGTGGATTTTCAGCTGTACAATTTTCCAAAGAAACACTATAAAAATGGGAATTCTAAATAAAGTAAGAACATGTTTATTTCAAATTTTACATTAAAATGTTCAAGTGCAATAAAAGTAATGTTTTCTCATAAAAGTTATTTCTAAATTAAGATTAATTTTCTCACAGGGTGTGCTTGCATTTGATGTGTTAATATTTGAATAAAAATCTCAGGAAAATTGAGCATTTTGCCATCTTTCTATACAGTTTTTACTCTCTCTATATAAAAATATTTATATATTTTTACCTATTTTATCTGTTTTTTAAACATTGAGACAATTGGATCCATTATTTTTAAGGTTTATATAGCCTTATATACATACATTCTATGAATAAACATATTTTGCAAACATCATAATAAATTGATAATGACATTCAAAATAATTCTATTTTTGCTACATCATTTGTGAAACATAAAAAAAGCAAAGTAATCCTGCAGTCATTTAAAACTGACATCATGCACAAATGCTAGTGAGGGTCTGTTGGGACATAAGGACACAAGAGTGGTGGAGCAATGAGGGAAATAGTTTGATGACTGCATTGTTTTCCAATAACTATGCTCAAAATGTAAGCAAGCAGACTACAAAGGCAAAACTTTAACTCATTCTGACCTTTTGCACTACAGAGTTGCACTTGTTTCTTTGATCATCAGCCCTGCTGACCTCAGATTAAACTAAAACTGCCTGGTTTTCATCCAGGTATTTATTTCTTTTAAGAACGCTAGTAAACAGAATATTTTATTCAAAATGAGGATGATGTTTAGCCAAGTATTGTAAAAAAACTGGTCTTAACATTTAAGATCTGCCCGTCTCACATTATCATCAGTTTAATGTGATGCTAAATAAGACCAAGTAGACCATAGAGACTACGCAGGAAACTATTCAGAACAGTTCTCCATGGCAAAGGGCACCTGCACCTTGCTGCTTTCAGAGCATTCTCTAAGAGTGAACCTTCCACAAGGAGATCATCACGACTGATGGGATTTCTATCTGGCACTTTTCAGTGAACAGTCATATTGATGTATTTGATCTACGAGTTGTGTTGAGATTGACTGTTTGATGGAATACCCATAACAACCATTCTTCTGTTTGTTATTAAAGGTTTGTGACAGGTCACCCACACCACGTGGTCTTGTTTCTGTACCCTAACTGGATCATCTAATCTTGCTAGATTCTTTCTACCTCCATCAAAATCAAATTGAGTTTTATTTCTTTAATAAATTAATCCTGGCTGCACTTCTCTAATTAGAGTGAACACTTACAGGAATAAAACTTAGCTCAAAGTGGTGTTTACAGAGCACGAATATGTAAGACGCAAGTGCATCAAATTCAAACTGCCACTTGAAATTTTTGAAAAGTACTTGTGAATATTTTTCTTAAATTGTCAGTTAATACCAACATGGATGACTGCCATCAAGAAATAACAGACTAATCTGAACAATGAGGATGGAGGAGGTATTTGGGAGTTAGTATGCGGAAGATGTTTAACCAAGCTTTTGCAAAACTGATCTTGCCACAGTGAGTGTGCTTAAGCTCCAGGACTCCTGGGAAGCAGTTCATTCAGACTAGGTGGGAGTCTGTTCTTAAAGGAAATGTATGAACTAAGGTGAAATTATTTATAATTTGGACTAACGATAATCGAAGTCTGAATCCACAACAAACTGCAGTGTCTGTTTGAAAACTACATAGTAAAACTCAATGGGTATCAAGGCGGTTACTGGGTCTTGGCCAATGGCTTAGAAATGTGTTCTCCATGTAAATGCAAGTATCCCAGGACAAAGATCCTTTACAAAACCAGTGCTCAGCTTGTGGCCAGTTGCTTTTTTCTCTAAGGATAATCACTTAGAGATGTTAGGAGGTTCAGATACAGCTGTCTAGGCTTCTTGGAAATCAAATAGTCTTTGAACAATTTCCCCCTCTGTATCAGAGTTTGCAAAAATACATCATGCTTTCCTCATTTGACATTGCTATGAGTTATGTGAGAGAAAAGCTTGGTGAAATACGAAAAGGCGACAGCAAATTCCCATGCTAGGTGTCAGCAGTATAAATTAGATCTATTTGTACTTCCACAACTTAGTTATGCCAATTTAACTGGCACGCTTCTATTCTAAAGCATAAGTAAACACTAACAAACTGCTCCAAGGAATATGCATATTAGAAATCCTCACTTTGTAGAGAAATGTAGTAATGACCAACACTGAACTACAGTCAAACCTCGCACCACCCTGCAGAAAAACCTGTGGGAAAAGCTAAGCTCTTCGGCGTGACTCAAAGACTAATACATCTGGGGAGGCCAAGTTAAAAAGAAAATCAATGTAAAACGCCATGGACAGAGACTGCTCTTCTACCTTGTTCCCTCAGGACTAGGTAGGTCAAACCCAGAGCCGTACACTGCACCTCGCAGCAGGAGCGCAGCCGAGCTGACGGTGGAGCACCGTTCCCTCGAACATTTAATACGTGATTCAAAGCCATCCGTGCAAAGCATCACACAAAATCCTGTGAAGATTGTATCTCAGTGTGACAAAGGGAGGGATTATTGTAGCAGGATCTGTATCTGAGAAAGGCAGTCACAATCTTCTGAGAAAGCACACAGGACCAAAAGAGATCTGTGGAAATCAAATCAGCCTGTTTATTTGACCTATAGAGGCATGGGCCTTTTCTCCAAGACAAAACACACTCTAATTCAGAGGGAAATGTATTTATTTTAATTACGCTATTTGCAAATTTTCCACAGGATATACCGTAAAAGTAATGAGGTTACATTATTACAAGATATCTATCATAACACTCTGCTATTAAATCATTTTACTACTTTTGTGTAGATTACAAAGCAGCAAGTAGTGGAACATAGTTAAAATATTACAGTTCTCCTGAAGACTAAATACTGTACAAAGGGTATAGTAGTCTTTAATCCAGTAGCCTGATTACCCACAAGTATGATGTGCAACAAATCACCAGCAGGAAGGATTACTTGGAACAGAACTAACTACTATTTTATCAATCATTTCTTTTAAAAACACAGAGTAATGTATTAGAGTCACATTTTATGAATGTGTGTGCTGACTAAGTTCCTGTTTAAAATGTTGTATTTTTCTTTGGCCTTAGTATTTGATGGGCACATACAGTTCAGTCGCTTGTAAAAATAAAATACCAGAAAATAATACAAGAAAATCTCTGTCAAACTCAGATTCACATGATTATTTTATCTTGTGCCTATGAATGATGTCAGTTGACTTATGCTTTAACTCATTTTAAAGAAAAATACCAAGGACTAAGACTAAAAGAAAACAAGAACATTAAGTTGAAAGTCATACGTTAACTAGATCCTAACTGTGAAAGACTCTAAGCCTAATAGTGAAAATTACAAATTTTACTCGTGAACCAAGTATTTTGTGTGTGAGAACAAAAAACAAATGTGGAGGCCAGGAACTGGGAGGTTTCTTGCATTGGTTTACAAACCGCAGGTTAAACATAAAACCTAAGCAAGTATCAGAGGTTCTTAATGTCAAAGCTTGAAACTGAAAATTATGGCAGCTAATGCTAAGCACACTTTCTCTTTAAAAACATACATTTCGATCTTCATTTATACTTTAATACCATATCTGGAGCCTTCCATCTGTTTGTAAGCTCCTACCAGGACTCTAAAATTATCTTCACAACCAGAAGCTTTAGAAGATTTGTGGTAAAACTGCAAGCACCTGTATAAGACCAAAAGGTCTTATAAATTTAGGAGTTGTATTTATTGAGTTTGTATTTTGTATTCATTGTATTTAAACATAAATGACGGTTGCATTTGGGCAAATGACAACCACCTTTTTAGAACCGGTAAAATTCAAAATGCCAAGGTAAGGCAAGATAGAATTAAAGATCCTTGTAAACCTCTGCCTATGTGCACATCAGTGCTGCCCTCCGGACTTGGCTCCAGTACGTTGCGTTTGTAAATCTGCAGAAGGGCTGCTCTGACTCCGTCAGCAGCCTTTCTTCAAGCCTCCTGCAAGGCCCTGCTCTCTGTGTGCTCCCTGCTCTTCCCAGCAGTGGACAAACTCCTTGCTGTCCTCCAAACGCTTCGCCAGCGAGGCTGTCCCACTCGTGGCTTTCCAGGGAAAGGGCGGCCCCCAGCCCCAGTCAGTTCCTTTCGAAGGAAACATGACACAGTAGCATCCACACGTAAAGCAAATACCGTCAGTCACAGTGAGCCATAAAAAAAAAAAAAAAAGAAAAAAAACACCACCACTCTTCTGGTAGGTTTCCCAAATGGTAAGAAATACACATTACATAAAATTTCCCAAATGGTAAGAAATATACGTTATTTAATTTAGCTCGCAGTGTTTTGTCTGAATTTGACATCATCTTCCTGCACTGCTAAAAAAAAAATCTACCCCATCTGAAGTATAGCAAACCCATTCTCAGTTAAAACAAAGCACTTAAGTAACTGTGATAAATATATACATACATTTCCAAAAAAAGTGTGAGATGCCATGCTTTTTCTGAAAAGAGGGCCTTTGGCCATTCCAGTTGTTAAAGGCATAAACACCCATGCTTTTCTGCCTCTTAACTTTAAAAAGTATGGTTCCTCTTAATCAGAAAGAATAACATCAGACTTTCATGTACAGGTCATTAAAGATGAAATATTAATCTAGAATTTCAATGCAGTTTCAGAATTTAGAAGAAACATTTTTAAAATAAAGTAGATCTTAAAAAACCTCCTGACTGTGTATCTGTCAGGTCTGTTCAAAATCAGAATAGGTATTAGCTTACACTAAAAGGAATCAAACTGAAATAACTAGAGGTGATGATAGCCTAGAACTATGCATTGCATTAAGCAATGTCCTTAAATTTGTATTAAATTCCATTTGAATACTATCAAACCAACATCAAGGAAGCAGTATATGATTAATAGTTTCATTTAAATAGTAACAGTAAGGGTTTTTTTCCTACTGTGAGGTAAGGTGATGTGGACTTCTTTGTATGTTGCACAGAGATACTACATTCTGTACAATTTTCTTGGAAAGGTTTTACATTATATACAGTTCACTTTATATTTTCAAAGGTATTAAGGAAATCTCAGAAATTTATTTGTATATAGCTCAAATTATTTCTCTGCTATTCATACCTTGCTGCTGTACTACTCAATTGCATCATTATAATTGGGCTTTTTCTTACTTAATATATAGAAAATCAGAAGTGAAAAATGAAGACTTTGGGGTAATTTTTTAGTTCCCTTGCATTAAAAAATAAGCTACAGCTGAGACCCCAAGATTCTAATTCCAAAATAATCAAACCCTGATCTGTTGAAAATTCACTCAAATCAACCTACGAACAACTCTATGGTTTTCCCAAAATTAAAATGAATGTAGTAGCTGGCCTTATGTCTCCATGCCTAATGTAGAGTTTATGTCAGAGTCAGTCTGAGAATATTTTGTCATGGTTATTAAGTTTTCCACTAATCGAAACAAGAATGCCTTCCCTTCAGACATGTATCGTCACAGATATCTCTGTAAGCTCATACAACAGCTTCCTATCACAAGGTAGTAGCCCCTTGTAAACTTAGATGCCTAAAGTTAGTCTCCTAAATCCACAGTAGGGAACTTACTGCTTTGCGGCTATGCCTGCAAATCACTCTGCAATCAATGCATCTCACCTTCTTACTTACAGTTTTTTCTGTCTTACTGATGTGCCTATGTATGGATTTAGAACTCTTCCTTTAGGTGACATGGTTTGGTCACTTTGGATTATTAGTTTTGTTTGATCCGTCTTAATCACAAGTACATGATTTCTGCAATACGGAACAGTTTGGTCAACATAGTTCAAACTTCCACCTGTAGATTCAGATTACAGTTTCAAATTACTCTTTGAGCACTTGAACATCTGCAAGGAATGCTTAAAAATTGTAAGAGCAAATGGAAAAGATGTCTTTTGGTTTTTTCCTTTCTTCAGGCATAAAAGACAAGATTATTGCAGAACTGGACAATTCTGAAATCAGACTGCTGTAGAAAGCAGTCAACTGCTTCCTCAAACGGTGTTGCATGCTACAACATTGTACTTGCATGCTGTTAGTATCTGTATCTCCTATGTAAACATTTCACATGGGAAAAAATTCTGATAGCATTGTTTCATATCTTTTAAATAGCGAAGTTGGCATTTTTTGATGAAAAATGACACAGAAGAAATGTCTCTTATTTATAATTAGCATTCTTAATTTGAGGTTTCTTTTCTTCATGTGGCTTACAGTACTGAGACTTCTATCAGTGTTTTGTAATCCAAGAATATTGTTGCTTCAAAAAAGACCCTGGAACTCCTGTTGGGAGATTATAATTACTTATTCCAAATCTTCAGTTAGATTCTTGATAACATGGTGTTATCTTGTCAATCACTTAAAACAAATGAGACCAAGCCAAATGCTTTGTGTTTATTTGTCATTAAGGCACTCTTGAATATTTTACTGATAAGGCAATGCATGTAAAGAGTTCTTATATCAGCTGTTCTTTGATGTAGTCTGAACACCGCAGAACTTCGAGTAGTTCTTGAAACTTGTGCTAATGTGGAAATAAAAACCCAAAGATTTAAGCGTACAAACCACAATCCACCAATCCATTTCAGATTCATTGATCCAATTCTATTAGATGCACATATATGAAGCTGAATTAACAGTGATGAATCTAGCATTCATTTAGTAAATGGCATCACAGAGATTAGTAAGACAGAGGCTTAGCACTGCAGAGTCTTTGGTATTAGGACTGGAACTGGAACTGAGTAGAGAAAAAGTCGAACTGGTATCTGTCACTTACTCTTCCAGTGCTACACCAGGACAAAATCTAATTTATCTCTTTACAAAAATCTTTTATGCTCAGTACATAAATATTTCCTAAGGGAGAGTATTTCTGAGAGGCTGTTACCACCAGTACCTCCAGAACAGAAGCTCCCTTTAAGTTCACTTAGGTGTGTTTTGAGTGCAGCTTCTTATTTACACAGTACTTTGGCTGGTGTGATGTAGTTTCATTCACTCCTTTGCTAAGCGCCATGATGACAAGCTTCTTTCTTTAGTTTTTAACCTCAACATCCTCCCCCATGTGTTCATTATCCATTTATACCACCCACATCCACCTCTGACTTCATTCTCCCCCTCTTTCCTTCCTCTTCCTTCTGCCTTTATTTTTCTATTTAGACCACAGGCCACTCAGACCCTCCCTGACTGTCTCTTTATTTTTGTAAATCACTGCTTATGAAATGGAGTGTTGTCCTCTGTTGTCCTTGATGCATTTAATTGACAAAATGTTATTTTATTCCAAGGTGTCAGGTAAAACAAACGCAACATCAGCCTAAATATGAGGACTCACTTCTGAGTTGCAGGGGGCCTAAGGTTACCAAGCAGAGCACACAAGAACACTGGTATGCTCATCATTACAGTATGGTGGCTCACATCAGCCGCAGTCTTCAGATCTTAACAGACAAATATGCTACTTCCAGAACCAACAAAAAAGGCGGACTAATCATAAATTTCAGAAAAACTGAGATGGCGCGTCAATCAATGTGGAGAAGAACATACTGTCCCTTCCACTAAACACAGCGAGACTGAGCTGGTTGTCGCACGTGTGTTCACATACATTCAAATTATTTTGAACGACTGTGCCAGGGTTGATGGAGAGGTAGTTTCCTGCACTCATAGAATTAGGGGAGCTTTCTGCCAGGTTTAGGAAGCAAGTATGGAATCAGTGTCAGATCAGACGACAACGCAGACTAAAACCGTACAGAGCTGTTGTGCCGAACAGACGCAAGATTTTGACGTAGTATAGAAAGCACATCTGCCAGCTGGAGAAGTTCCACCAGAGGCACCTATGTGTCTTGCTCTGAGTCAGATGCTACACGAAGCTGACCAGTGCTGAATTCCTGCAGCGTATCCACATGGAAGGCCCAGGTGTAATGGGCTGGACATATGGCTTGGATCAATGATGTACATATGTTCAAGCACCTCCTATGCAGGGAACTGGAGTGTGGAAAGAGGAAGCAATGGTGATCCAAGAAAGCGCTTCTAGGACACCCTAAAGGCAGGATTGATTGAGTGCAACCTTCCGGCCAAATCTTTTGAGTTCTTTGCCAGAAAGAGACAGCAATGGAGCATCAAGGTGAGGGAAGGCATAGGCCTCTTTGAATAAAAACAGATGCCGTTGGGCAGGAAAAGCATGTGGGGAAAAAAAAAAAAAGATTGTGTCAGCAACAGCAGCATCAATAGATCATTCCATGCAGACAGTGAGTGGCACCGTGACTAGCGTGGTAAAAAGTAGTTATCCTGCACAGGCCTCTACAAGTTTTTATTGCACCCACTGAGTTTGACTCACCCATCAGCTGAACAGGACCGCCTTCCTTCACTTGGAGGGACAAACTGTGAGTGATTCAACAGTTTCACACATATAAAAAATATCCGGGGTGGGTTGTTTTGGGGGTTTTTTTTGCTTTCACTTTTTTATTGAAGCCAAATTCAAAGGAATATTAAAACAAGGTTAACTCAGAAAAGCAAAACTTTCTTTATTCTGCTAAATTAATCATGAAAACGCAAGCATTTTATCTTAATACTTCCTTTTATTTTTCTTTCATTTTGCTAATGTTGTCAAGAACTCTGATCTCTCTCTGTTATTCTGGTAGCCTTCTCATCATAAAATCTGACATCTGCCAGCTTTTAAACAGCCTAGGTATACCAACTAGTTGCTGATTTTAATGACATCCATATCTTCTACCTTTGTACCAGCTGGGAGTCTTATCAGAAGTCATGGAGTGAATGGGAAGGGAAGCTGACCTACCTCAGAGACCCCTGCGGTTCAGGACAGAAGTAGCCTGGAGAGGGTTACTCTCCAGCTTTGTCTGTGCTTGTAACTTCTGAGGACAAGACTAGGACCCAGCTCCATAAAACAATGTACGTTCCTTAAGTGCTTCCTCATGCATCTAGGTAACTGCATGCACCTAAGTCCTCAGGCCCTTAGCTAAGGTTCTAGGGACCCAGTTTGTTCTGCTGCTACCTGTAAAAGGAGATCAGGGTGATTATCTCAGACTTTGATGTCTGCCAGTGAGATATCAAACGTAGGACAAGAAGCCTGTGGGGATCTGAACTTTTTAAAGTGAAGCTTCCTAGACTTCCACAGTCCCGCTGTGCATACCCAAAAGCTGTCTCCTCCTTGGCAAGACACAATGCTTAGTCAGAGGTCGTAAATTTAGCAAAGAGTTACTGGAAGTTGCGCAGGTACTGTTTAGCTTCCCAGTCTGCATTTTAGAAAACAAGGAGTGGCATCTCTCTCCATCTGTTTTTGGAAGGAAAGGTAACATCAGCCTATACGCTGCCTTGCAGACCCTCATTTGCTGTTGACCGTTACAGGCCTGGCGCAGCGCGCGGCTGAGCACTTACCTGCACAAGATAAAAGACTCTTCTCTCTCTGACGTGTCCCAGGGCAGGTTTTGGATCTGCTCACTGGCTGCAGTGAGGGCCAGTCTGAGGTGTCTAACCATCCCCACACATTGTACAGAAAAATTCGACACCTGACTGAAGGTTGTTAAACCTCAGTCAATTCCTTCGGGGACCTAGCAGCAAAAGTAGCTTTTTTTCGCAATCGTTAGCATTCACGTCAGATGAGAAGTTCCCTTCAGAGAAGCTGAAAGATCCAAAAAGGAAAGACATATTCAGAACTTCCGCATTTTTATCTTTCATTTCAGGAAAGTAAGGCGGTGTTCAGTTCCGAGAATAGCTAGTCTTTAGCAAACTGCAGGTGACAGTTTTGCAGTTTTCTGGCTCATCTATGCAGTCAGCAAGTCTCCTAGCTTTATATCCCTGTACCATCTGATCCTTGTAAGCCCACATACCTCTTCAGGGCATGAAAACCCATTGAGATTAAGTTACTGATTAAATGAACAGCAGCAATAGGAAAAACTACAGCGTTATGATGGGATTCTAAGAAGAAAAGAAATATTGAACAAATATTATTTCATTTCCCCGTGATGCTCGTCTTTACTGCAAACAAGTAAGTGTAAACTCGGTAACCATGACAGAGAAACAAATGTCTAGGCAGTAATGTCAGACTACCACCTACCTACTTTTCCTCTCTTTGTTATTTTTACTAACAAATTTCCATTAAAGCATTGTGCTACAATTTCTGTCTCCACCATATAACAGAGAAAAACAAACAATTTGAATATTATCTGAATAACAGAAAACCTTTCTCAAAAACTGCTTAGTCAAAAGCACAGCAACCCCAATTATTATATACAGAAAGCTAAAAAGCAGGTGAGACCACTTAGTTCACAAAGTGCATCAGGAGGAAATCAATACATTACTTTCTAAGATCCTTACCCAGAGCTGCAACTGCTCACACTTACCAAGTTGAGTAAAGCACCCTTGTTCAAAGACGTCTAAGCTTTAAGCCTAACTTGTAGGCATATGCTGAAGACTTCTTGAGGGGAAGTGTTTAGAGGAGCAAGCCAATCAGGAACACAGCACCTGAAGTGGAGTTTAGGTCAAATTTAAGTCCAAAAGTAGTATCAGAAAACATTTCTGTGGCTGCTGCCTAGCCCTGAAGGCAACCTGAACCTTACAGTGCTCACATTTGCTCTAGTTTGAGCTGGGATGAGGAAGTGGGCACCTGGCTTACCAGCCTGGTGGGAATCCCAGACTAGGCCTGACTCCCCTGAGAGACTCGATCTACCAAGTGCTTGGTATTTCTTGCCCCTTGAATGAGTCCCTGATGGCTGAGCCGCCCGACTCAGAACACAACCCAGGGATTATGCCCAAGAAGTGCTAATAAAATCAAGCTGCTGACAGCATCATGAGGAGCTGTGCCGTGATTTTTAAACCCCAGGGCAAGGGAAAATGAATGCACTTTATCCCGTTAATTAGCCTATGTAGTGGGAATAGAGCCTACAGCTCAGTACATCCCACTCCCTTGGCTCAAGGGTTTGGGACAGTGAACTGGGACAGGAGCTACACAGAGGATGGAACAAAATTTGCCAGCTCTGCAGCTGTTTGGCTGTTTGGCGGGCAGGTGATTTCCTGTATTGAAAAGACAGTGTCCTGCTCATTCTTCCAAAGAAAATCAGCAGCAGCCTTGTACGGGAGAGAGGACTCAAAGCTGTGGTGCACAAGTGGGCGCAGTTGCCTGGGCTGGGCTGCTTGCACCCAGGGGCAGGATTTCACGCTGCCCTGCTCAGCATTTCCTGGGCTGGTGGATGGGTTTTGATCCCATCCTGACACACCTGACCTTCCCCATGGGCTGCACAGAATGCTAAATTCTGTTTCCAGAGACAAGCACATCTTTCTCCAAGAGCTCTCCTGAATTATGACCAAATTGGATAGCTTTGCCTTTTTTGCAGCACCCAATAGCCAGACCCAGCTGTATAAATAAGCACAGCTCAGCTGAAGTCTGTATAACTTCACTGATTTACGCTTGCTTAGATTCTGGCCTTGGAATATTGATTTATGATTTGATATCTTAGCACTTACTTTCACGGGCAACAGGCCTGACAGTTCATACAATCAAATAGATATTTTTTTAAGTCACTCGTTAGTTGTAATCAATATTTCTTTTTGCCTTCAGTGCAAAAAAATTACTACCAGCTTTAAAAACACCATACTGTAGTCACCTTGATCTTTAACAGAGAGTTCTTAATTTTCCAGAATTTTGTATTTGAACCAGAACAGGAAACAGTTTTCCAGGAACAGAGCAAGTAACCAATCCATCATTTGTATGCACAACTAGTTTGTTAATTACACCTCCCTCTTCAATCTATTTGACTACTGTATTTTAAAATGCTTTCTTTTAAAAAAAAAAAAAGGGAAGAGAAAGCACAGTTGACAAAACAAAGAATTAGTCTGAGATGATTCCTAAAATCTCTGGAAATTTTTGTGTGTACAACAGGAACTTAAACATGTCAGAATTTAAGCTCATAAGTCACAGGACCCACCTTGGATTCAGATTCTAATTTAGGAATAAAATGATGAAAGTATAATTATGTGGCAGAATTACATTGAACACAACTGAGAGTTGCCGAGGATTGAATTGCTTGTCTTTCCCCACCTTGTCCTCAGCCGAGTGGCAGGAAACAGCTGGCCAGAATTTTTGAGTGCCTTTAATGAAGTGAATACTTAGTTGTTAGGATTTGGTGATTAAATGAACTAAGACTAATATTCCTGTGTGGATTTGCTGAAAGATGATTGTCCTGAAAGGAAGGCAACTCTTTACGTGAGATTTAGCTGGGGAGTAAACTTATTCAAAAGTTCAATTTATGGAGAAAATTGTTAGGGGATTCTATTTTTTATTGTTGTTATTACAAGACTCCTCAAAGACACTAAAACAAGGCACAAATTAACTGATTTGTTTTGGATGTCTCACCTCAGCCAAGTACATACAAATGGCTAAGCTAAATAAGTAAGCTGAGTGAATTTATTCTGCTATCAGAACCCTCTTAATGTTCTACTGTAATGAATATAAAGCTCCGAGGGATATTCCAGAGTGGTTGTAAGTTAAATAAAGTTCTTAAAAAAAAACCTTGCAGCTGCACGATGTAGAATTCTCAGTATGTAGGAAACTCATCCTGACGTTGGAAATTTAGGTATAACAACAGGCATCAAAAAGTGACCAGAAATATGATGTTGGACATTTTGCATCTGTTTATGTTTTACTAGAGGAGACGTAAAAAATTCCAGATTCACTTTCATCGTGTTTGGTAATTGCAGTTGATCTGTATTCCAGATTTGCTTAACAAGAAATATTAACTTTCTGGGAATTCACTCTCCCTCTTAGCTACAGTTATAATCAATTCATAATGCAATCCATGAAGTAAATATTTTTGGCCAAATGATCAAACTAGACTTGCCATTCTTTTGCAGGCGGGGGGGGGGGGGGGGGGCGAGAAAAAAA
>JAVKLA010000047.1:14837040-14851619 GCA_034782735.1 Sagittarius serpentarius | reverse complement strand
CCCCCCCCCCCCCCCCCCCCCCCCCCCCCCCCCCCCCCCCCCCCCCCCCCCCCCCCCCCCAACACCAAACACATGAGCAACAACCAAAAAAACTCAAGGTAAACTGAGTTCAGCTAAAACACCAAAAGCGCTGTCAAGTCACTTGGATGTCCAGTCACAAGGTTCTGAGAATAATTTAATTCTATCAAACAAAATACTGAATAATCACATTTGTGTTCAGGTTATTGTTTAAAGGCACTCATAAAAATATTTAACAAGCAATCTCAAAAAATATCTTCACCTATCATTGACAAGTAAACCAGGTTAATTTGATTGAGTATTTTGTCCATCCCGAATAGCTGAAATGCTCAAGGCATTAGCCACTTCACCTTCTAGAGCCAAGAAAGGGTTTGAAAAGTCACAGCATAAATTCTTCCTATCAAACATTTTTAAACATGAAAGAATACCTCCACTTATGACTTCATCCACATCTCAATTAAATAAAAGGGAGATTTTCTGACAATTTCAGTGAACTTTTGGTGAGGTCTGCAAACCAGCACAACCCACTTGACTTTACTCAATTGACAGAAACTAAAGAAGCGTCACATTTAGCTACTGCACGTTATGCCCCTGGGTTTGGTAAGGGTTTATTGCTTAACTTGAAATAGTGAGGAACCCAGTTCTATCAGTAACAAGGCAGACTGTAAAAAAATAATTCAAAAATACTAGTGTCAACAAGTTCCAGGGGAAAAGCACAAAATACTGTATCTAATTGATCCTCTTTTTTTTTCTTTTTGTATTTCTCAAGGCTTCCAGGATTTTGGTGGTATTTAAGACACTTTCTAATAGTATTATGTTTGGGGTTGGTTTTTTATGCATTGCTCAGCTCCTGTTAATTTTCATTTTTGCCTGTAAGAGGATATCATAGCAATATAACCCAAACATCCACAATACTCACTCTGACCTTTGAAAACTTGTTGTGTAAAACACTATAAAAGTCTGTAAAGAGGAAACCCTAAAATCTAGAGATATTTAAGCAAAATATTACAGTGGATGCTTATGAATATTGTCTATCATTTTAATAAATTTCCTCCTTTTTTTTTTTTTTTTTTTTTTTTAAGGCTGACTTACAGACAAAGGCAAAATAAACAGCTGCCTGGGGCAGGGGATTGCTAGAGGAACGCACTCAGGAGGGTGAAAGTGAAACCGAGCAGGACACTGCTGCAAACACGATGCGGCCAGAACCACCCCATCCCTCCGGATGGAGCAGGATCTGGACACCTGGCTCCTCGGAGTTGGCCCCGGTTCCCCCCATCAGGCACAAGCTCCTTAGTCTTGGGAAGAAAAAACTGAATCCCCCTGGACCTCCGTCAGCCCAAATGGATGTCCTCAGGCATCCTGAAGAAATCCTCTGAATTTCTAGTGTGAAGCCCTATGCAGTTTGGCTTTTTGTGCCCCCTTGCACTTGTTTTTCCTGCTACCAAACAAAATACTGCCTGCTTAGAGCTAAACCGGAGAGCATCTCTTTCACGAGCGTGGGATTTGCTCAGCCTAAGCCTGCTCTTTCCCTGTGACTTCAGTGGAAAGAAAGACATCTCCAGCCGGCAGTAGCCAGCTTCACCCTCGGGTGCTACATCCCCCTGACCTAACGCGGTAGCAAACAGCAGGACGTAGCAGAGCAGAGCTCCTTCGGCGTACCACAGTGCCTCCGTCCCTGGCTGAGACAGAGTTGGAGAGGGCATCAGCAGCTGAGGCCACCGTCCTGTGCAGCATGCTGAGTCCGTCCACAGGGCAGAGGAACTGTCCCTGAATTTGTCTTGCTTATTTTCTCAGCCTTCCTCGTACCCAGACAACATTTTATCATTTCTAAAAACATATGAAACCTTATTATACAGTGTCAAAGAAGCACAACCCATGGCTACTGGCAAGACAGGAGCAGATTAAAGTGAGAAAATTTTACTGTCAGGCCACAGAAAGTACTAGGCTCAGGCCTGTTCAAGCAAGTTTGAATTCTCTTCATGAAAATGGCATTATTTTTAGATAATGATGCTCTCCTAATCTGACACCTAAATTATGCTAGATTGACAGGTTTTATATGGCATAATACACTTCTTTTCACACTGTTGATTGACCATGGCAAAAATGTTTTGAAATAACTCTTTTTGTGCCATAAATACTAATCAGAGATTACCAGACATTCTGAAATAAAGCATCTGCGGCCAAACTGTCCTGCAGATATGCGTAAGTAACAATCTCCATTATACAAGAGAGAAGTGCATGTGCGTACACATGCGCATGCATGTGTGTAAGATACCAGGAGAAATGGGCATATATGTATACATACATGGCAAGCAGAGATCTGAATTCTTACTGGTGTAATTATTAATCTGCATAGCTGGGACCTGAGGGATCCTTAAAATTTTCCTTCGTATGATTTCCTGTTGTTCCATTCCGTTACTTCTTGGACAGCCTCAAAGGTTAGATGTTTGTTACTATACGTGTTAGGTCATGTCTTACGTCTCTAGAGTGGCTGAAAGGAAGCAAGAGAAAAGTATATTCTTTTCTCTTACATACCCTTTCTGCCGCTAAATTCTTAGGTTTGTTTTCCTTCCTAGGAGTACTTTTTGGGGGGAGAATCACTGACTGACTGACCAACTGGCTCAAGGAAAGCATTAGATACACTACAAATGCTTTGGCAGGACTAACACATCTGGCAGTTTAGCCCTGACTTGTCCATATCCCTTTCCCGTTTAGGAAGACAACAAAATAACTAAGGCTCAAATGCTGCAAATGTTAATGTAAACCTGTAACTTTAAACTTACAAATGGCTCGGTGCCTGCATTGACACTAGCTATCTGCATACATTTTGGGACAGATATGGGAGCTCTGTATATATAAATTTAGCATGGAGCCTTGCTGCAATCAGTTAGTTACAGCATATTGCAGCACTAACACTGCTGGAAGAAACAGAATGTCTCTAAATAGCTACAGCCAATAGTTGCAATCCTAGAAACTCTCACATCTGAATAACATCAATGTCACAAATTCTCATGCTGGACTTGGCAGTCCTCTCTCAAATAAGGTAAATTACTTCACCAGAGTAACTGTTTATAGGATTATGTAACTCCCTGCTACTCTTTGTTCCATTTTCAGCCCACAAAAAGACATAAGAAAAGAGAGGACACATAACGAGGTATATACGTAAATATGAAGCACATATATGTGTACATTCACACACACACATATATATAAAAACAGTCATAGCATGGATTATGAGTGAGTGACAAAAAGCCCAACTGCGTCATTTTCTTCTATCATCGCTTGCTTCATTCAAGAATCAAGTTTAAACAAAACCTTGGGACTACCAGGCCAAACATTGAAAAGTTAGGAAATCCACAAATAAAGGCTAGTTTTTGAAACACTGCCTTATTCTCAGAGATCTATCTATCCAACAGACAATAAAGTGGGATGATGAAGGGCCTAGGGAAGAAAAAAGATAATCACTTCTTTGTTTCTCAGTCTGACAAAAATATTAATCATATGAAATCTTTCCAGTTCTCACGTTGTGGACAATGGTGCTGGAATCTGAATTCCAGCAGGAGTTTCTCACCTGAGACAAGGGAATAATCAACAGTGATTTTGGACCCACTGCTATGGGGAATAAGATTTATACTGCCAGTGACGTCCCAGTTATTTAGTAAGTAGCAGAGGAACCCTGAAACACAGAAATCCTGGGTCCTACCCCAGGCTATGGAAGATGATGTGTTTTAGCAGCTGTAGGCCTTTTACAGTCTTTTTTAACCTGTCATGTTCCACCCCTATCTTTTCCTCTGCACAAGCTGTTTTCACCTCTCTTCCTATTTCCTTTTGTTTCTACTGCCTGACCTTGTCCATGACCTCTTCTAGAGCAAGCTGCCACCTCCTTCAGACCCTAAGTCCTGCAGATACCTGCCCCTGTCCCAGCTCTACTCCCCGCTCAGAAGTTTATTCAAGGCTGATTAATCTGTCCTTCTTCAGACTGCCCTGAAGTGATGCGGACAGCAATGAAGGAGGAATGAGAGCAGAAAAAAGACATTCTTGCCCTCCCTCCTAGAGTTACTGAGGCACATAAGAGGCATAAGAGGAACAATTATAGAGAAAGACATGCTTAGCTCTCTTCTGAGATTGCCAGCCTTGAACATACACACTACAGATGAAATCTACAAAGAATTAAACTATAAGCTATTATATCAAGTATACCCAACGATAACTCTGCCAAATGGGTGTGTATTTTTATACGAAAAGCAAAAAAAATGCAGCTCTTTCTGGCCTCAAGATACTCTCCTTCCTAAATTTACATCATTTACTGTAAAGCAGCTTATTCAGTAAGGTCGCACAGATTTTTAACATTAGCAAACCAAATCGTTTCTCCCTATCGTTCCTGGAAACAGTTAAACTGTTTTGCTGAAGCTTTCTTTTTATATAAAAACAAGACACGCAGTGTGAGGCAGACATCAGTCATAAAAATTCTCGTCTGAATTATTACATCTAACAATAAGAAACACACCGGAATCTTACATAAGAAAAATCTATCTTTAAATAGGGATCTCATTTCCAGCTCCGTCTGTAGCATATATATATACATATAAGTGTTCATTTTTGAGTGTAATCTATTTTTAACCATCTGCTAGCATTGCTATTTCTCATGCATTTCAAAGTTTTTCTGTTTACCTGCTTTTGTATGTAATCACATCAAAAACATGTTCTGTTCCTCATGTTAAATTCCTATTAAACTCATCGGCCCAAATTCCTCTTAGTAAATTCACCAGCCTCTTTTGAGTAACATCAGTGACTATTTTCACCCAGGGTATACTTAATACTCGTGTGAAAATGTAAATGCATTCAGAGTCTGAGATGAAAATGGCTTGAACACCTTACAGTGCTCCAGGTTCCTCTTCACGTTCGTATCTTGAATGCCCTTGTTGGAATCCTGCTGCACGTAGTTACTTACCACTGCAAAGCCTGATTTACTGACAACTTAGGCACAAAAAAAACAACTTGTTTAGAAGGACTTTTTCTCAAATTACTGTGAAGGCTATCCCGTTCTCTTTACACATGGCAATAAACTCTGAATAGTTGGATAAAGAATAACTTCAGGGTTTTTATCTTAAGATTTTGGGTTCCTTTCAAGGGATTCATGTAGGAGAAGCTTACAGAGTGTAACAGCAGTTGCATGCATGAGTCTAACCTCATCATGGTTTATCTATTATACCTCTAAATGTGTTCACATTATTAGATAAAGGCAACCATATTCCCTTAAAGTCAACTCATAGCTCCTGATGTATTGATTCATGGATTATTAGCATATTTGAAGAGATTAATACATTTAACATGTAGTTCTGTAGAGCTACAGTAATGTGATGTCACACTTTCAAGGTAAAATATATCTTACAAATATTTAGTTTTCCTTTAATCTAGGCATTGCCAACATTATATTACAAGTTGATAGCTGCATCTCAGGATGCAGACAAATCCTGGCTGAACATTATAAAGCTCTGATTTTGGTAGAAATGTGGTTTCCTCCTCCTCTCTTCTGTGTATAAACACACCACATTTCTCTTGAGAGTGTTCTAAATATTAGGTACTTACTTTCCCAGCTTCAGTCTAGGCCACAAGAGTTGCCCTCCTTTACTCCCTGCGTTAACTAATTGCTGCGATGGCTAAGTCTGTCTGGCAAGAAACAAGAAGTCTTTCTCTGTCACCAGTAGACGCTGTTCCAGAAATATCTGATGGTTTCAGCAACTGAGGCAAAAAGAAAGTGGTTAGGCGAGGCTCTCAGCAGCCAGCACGGTCCCAGCTCCTCCGCCTGACACTACCGAATATATTGGTCATTCAGTTCAGTTGATGAGATGTATACAAAAAATGCTGGATTCTTACTGATGATGACAGATGGCGAGAGGTAGTTACAGTACAATTCATTTTTATCTTTTTTAAAAAATGTGGAAATAACACACATAAGGAAATATCAGATCTCACACATTTTGTACCATTTGATTCCCAGCACATCTTCCTTTTACTGTGCTTGTGCCTTGCACATTTGCGAGGCAGTGCGATTTTTTTCTCTCTCTCCCCCCCCCACCTCCTTCTCTCTTACATATGGGTCTTACATATGACCCCCACACATCAAATGCAATTGCCTGACCTGATCTGTGATCTACTAACCAGCTGCATCTGGAATCACAGACTGGGAGAGAAGCTATGGCACAGAGCTGGAGATGGAGGAGTGCCTCACAGCAGTTTTCTGCAAGAAAATCCCTGAACCCCCCCCCAGCTCCAGCTCAGGAAAACAGCCTTCCTTGTCATACGCCCAGTGTGCCGTGGAGGCATGATCATCAGAGTCTTGGGCTCCAGAAGCACCTGGAGTTTAATTCTCCACCATACGACCTGATTCAGGGAATCCTATGTAAATCCTATGTATTACAGTATAAAAAAATACAGAGGTTTTTTTAAAATGCATTTAACTTATTTAGTCTTTAAATTCAAGCAGTTGGAAGTGTGGATATCACATAAATAATGGCTGTGGGATCTTAATTTTGTCCTTTTATGCATATGTTTTGCAATAAAGTAATTAGATGACCACATAGGTCTTTTCCGCTGGACTTCTCTTCATTCTATGCAAAGGTGGATATCCATGGTAGCAGTTTTCCACTAAAAAGACGACATTTCACAAATAACTATTCTTCTGTTTAATTTAATAGGCTTGCATTCAACCTGTGCATTTTAGATTTTGGATTTTAGAACTGGCATAATCTTTTATTCTCTTTAAGTGCAAAAATAGCTAATTCACAATAGGAAAATGCCGGAAACTGTTTTCTAAATGTTGATGAGTTATTTGACATAGTTTAAAAGAGTGTTTCTTACAGTTGATTTTTTTACTGCATATTCATTACATACTTTTATATTATAATATTCTAATGACAGCGTGATAATGGAAGCAAATGGAAGAAGATGACTGAAGCCATATTTCCCACTGACTCACACAGGCACCTAATGCATTCATGCTTAATATTCTCAGGCATTATAGAAGGGATTAGAATAAAATAAAATAAAGACAAAATGTACAGATTTATCCGCTGTCCAGTCCTTTCACTAGCTTGAAAACAAGTTTACTGTGGATTTACATGGTGACTTACTATCTTCAGAATCACAAACCTACTCCATTAATAAAAATAAGCTTATACGCACACTACATTAAAATAACTTAAGGATGAATAGTTCAACTTTACCACTTTTTTTAGGACTGGATTCAATAACAGAAATTAGACTCAGCTGTATGGATTTTTCAAGGATATTATGGACCATATTTCCACAGACATTTTTATTGTTTCTAGTCCTCTAAAACATCCAAAAAGTTGTGCTTTTAACTGAGTAGTTTCTTCTGTTTATTAGTTCGTGTAAACATTTTTTCCTGTTACATCACTGCAGGACTATAATTTCATTCTTGCTATTATAGGTAAAGAAAAGTTCATTTGAATGCTACTTCTTCAGCATTTAACTCTCACTGAAGTCAGCTGAAGTAGAATTGTGTGTGTTTGTAACTCAGAAGGGGCTTTGCACAAAGGCGATTTGAAGGATTCTGCTATATAGGTTTTTGTAAAACTGTTGTAAAAAAATATAAACAATTTATTTGTAATGGCAAACTTTCCAAATTCGGCATAAGAAAGCTAAATGATATGTTATTACATGTTCTCCAATAATATTCTGCAATTCAAATTATTTACTATGAAAAAATCCAAAGGAGGTAGACTTTTATTCCTCCATAACCACATTTTGCAGCTCTAACAAGAATTGGAAAAAATATATGTAAGCCAATGAAGCAAGAAGATCTAGCTTACAGACATTAACACTGACTAAACATGGAGAAGTAGAAATGTAATTATGCAGTCACTTTGCTGACAATAATAATATTTTAAAGTCAAGTGAGATTTCAGTGTTTTACGGGAAATGTCATACTTGTTTGGTTGGGTTTTTTTACTTCAGAGCCTCAGATCCTGGAACCGAGTAATGAGGTAAATATTCCACGTTTCATTCTTTTATAAATGAATCCCTCTCTCCCAGAGTTACAGTGTAAAATTTGGCATGAAAGAAGTTCAAAAATCAGAAGACAAATTAAAACCCACCAAAAAAAAAAAAAGAAGAAGAAAATTTCATGATCTTTAGAAAGAGAGAGAGCTGAGCACAGCACTGGTGGTTTTGAATTTGTGTGTTTGGTTTTTTTTTTTCCCCAGAAGAAACGTGCTGAGAATAAGATTCTTCCCACCCAGCAGAAAAGCAAGCAGGAAGAGAAAGAGAGGAATTAAATCCCGTCGCTTCCCCGTCGTGCTCCCTCTCACCGCCCCGTCAGTGGGACTGAGCCTCGCCTGCGTTTCGGCAGCTGCCCACCCAGCTCCCCGCCTGCGGGGGGCTGTGTCCGGAGCAGCCCTCTCCCTGGGCACGAAGCCACCTCACCTGCGTGCAGCTATCCAGCGGGAAATAGAAAAAGCAGCAAAATGTGGCTTAAATCTGCTCCCCCCCACAGGTGCACGTGACTCCAAGCTCAGGGAAGATAACGTCCATATGCTGGAGCCCACCTCTACGGGAAAGTCTCTGTGCCCCCTCTCTCTCAGAGAGGTGAAGAAAGAGGAAGGCTGGGGGGGGGTGTCTCCCCCCCCCCCCCAATGGGGCTGTGCAGAAAAAGGAGGCGAGAGACACGGCGCCGGAGAGCGAGAGGCAACGGGGGAACGTGGGTGCGTCGCCTAGAGGTCACGTCGCTCTGCTGGGAACGGGTTTCTGTCCTTGCTCCAAAGGTTTCGTGTTGGGTTTGCGCTGTGTTGTCACCCGCGGGAACGACTCCATCTCAGGTGCGCTGGCGAAGGCAAGGGTGACCACCTCCTGCGAGCGGCTGGGGTTTTAGGCCTGCTCGGGAGGCTGTGCCAGCCTGAGCCCTTCGAGGGCACGGGGTGGGGGCATGCTGGGGTCAGCATCCCAAACACGGTTAGGCATAACCCCCTCGCCTCTGGGAAGGCTGAAGCCTTTCTAGACACAAGGGAAAGGGAGCACATGATTTCTTGGCTGAGTTTAAGGTCAAAAAAGAGCATGATCCTGAAGCCAAATGTTCTCAAGGGTAAGAAGCTGAATAAGACTTTTCTATTCCATTTACACCTTGCCCCCTTCTTGAATATAGCCCTAAACCCCTTTACAAAGGATGCAGGGAGGTCCTGACGCCTTGCGGCCCGTCCTTTCTGAAGTCAGGGTTTTTTTTCCCACAGAGCAACACGAAACCAAGGTATCACACTGAAGCCCAGATGGTTTACAAGGTGAATCCGGAACATATGGAAAGCCCCGCACTCAGGGCCCAGGTCCTAAAGTTCATCCAGACCTGTGGTAAACACCCACAATCCACAGGCACGATAACAGCTTTGCATAGCTCTTGGTACCCGTTTTAAAGCTTCTCTTTCTTTAAGACACACTGCAGATGCTTTAACTACCAGGTACATCCCTACAGAGAGAGGGAAAAGTCATAGCAGAAACAGGGAATGTGCCCATCTTAAAGGCTATGAAAATCCTTCCACTTCCTCTAACCGTGTGAGAGAAAGAAGTGCTGCAAGATACTGCTCCCCCTTCTCTTGCAAACCCAGACCTGACCGATTTCTGCCAGCGCGGCAGCGGTGCACGGCACGCCCCTGGGATGGGTGCAACGCTCCTCGCCGAAATGAATGGGGAGCTCTGCACCAGATCAATGCCCCGATGCGGCTGGCAGCCGGCAGGAACCCCCTTCCACGTGAGTCACCTACGAGACTGCAGGTGCTGGAGGCCTATGGAAAGTTGAATCCTAGCCACTGACAGCTAATGTAATCACGTTGCTTGCTCAGATCTCCGGCTGATAAACGCACCCAGTTACTCCTAACTGTCTCCCTTACAAAATAACACCTCCCAGGACACCTACCTCTTCAACAGTTTTTAACCACGCTGCAGCTGCACAAGAAAATCCGTTCATCAATAATAAATCAATTGAGGGAGAAAAATCTGCAGCTTGCCTGATTGCCCTTGTTGTCCCTGCAACTCACTGATCCAGCTACAGAAACTTTCCAGCCTGCCAGGTCCGTTTATTTATTTATTTATCTATCATATTATTACTGTTGTTATTATTAATAATAATTATTATTGTTCTTCAGAGCCTGAACGGATCATTCCTTCCTTTGTAGAAAATAACTCTGCAGCAGTCATCCGTTAGCAGAGCGACCTTCCCTCTGGTGGGAGAGGGGGAGAGAGGAAGAGAGAAAGGGAGAAAGAGAGAAAAGGAGATTGTATTCCACAAAAGGCGATGCAAGTACGGTGGGCCAGACGCAACCGCAGTCCCGCTCTGCTTGCAGGGGACTTCTTTAAATAGGTAGCTGTTCCCTGAGAAAGAGCTCTGCTCCTCCTCTCCTGTTTGCGCCGTCAATTCCCAGCCCTCTCCTTCCAAGCAAAGATTTGCATTACGCGAGGCTGCTTTTAACACGTTAGGCATTTGCAAAAGTTTACTTCCGAGGGAAGGATTAGGCGGGTTTCTTTCTCGGCGGTGAAAGAACGCAACTGCCTGGATAAGGAGGAGTGAAGGCAGGCGGGAAACGGTAGCGTGGCCGGGAAGGACTTTGGGAAATTTTATCCACTCCCCAAGAAACATAGCTGCATTTACCATCATTGGGAACGGAGCGGGTGGCAATTACTATACCAAAGGCTGATGAAGATGATGATGATGATGATGATGAAATAACAACAACAACTCCGTTGGGGAAGGGGATTTTTTTTGCCCTCCCTTGCTGAAGCAGTCTTGCAGATATTTTTCTCCTTTGTTAAACTAATCACTGTAAATATCACAGTATGTTAGTATTCCTGGAGCTAAACGAGTAGCAGGACAACTGGATTTTTTTTTTTTTTTTTGGTGTTGAGTGTTCCGAGGTGACTAAATTTGCCTTGTTGAGCCTTGTAAAATCCTGACTTAATCATGTAAACTTCTGTGTAAGCAAAATAGACGAAACTTCAAAGGGTCAAAAACCCTTAAGGGATTTGCGAGGAGACGCCAGCAATAGATCCTAATCTGCCTCCAGAATCCTGGCTGTATTTGTCCAAGGAACTGGTACCAGCAAACTCTCGAAGGTAGAGATAGTGGGTTGATTCAGCCTTTATCCCCTTAGAGAGTATTGGCTTTGTGAGGCTCTAGGCAGCGCTTCAACGCCAGGGGATCTTGCCCAAACCCTCTAAAAATGAAGTACAGGAGTAATTTGAGATAATGACTTTGTAACAGGCTTGGGCAGACCTTGGACAGAAGAAGTGAGAGATGTTATCACCCCAGCATTCCTCTTAAAATGCAGTTTTTCCCCCTGCTTATTCCCAGTTAGTCAAAGCTACATTAACATTCCATCCAGGGCTGCTAAACAGAATCTTAATTAGTCCTGATACTCTTGTGCAAGGGGTTTATTCATTGCACTCTTAACTAATGGTTGCTGTCAGAGTATTTTTTTTTCTTCTTTGGGTTCTTTGGGGATATCGTGTTCTGCTGCAAAGCATGACAGAAATGTAATGTGCATGCAAAAAAAAAAAAAGAAAAGAGAAGCTTGCAGATCTGAAATCTTGAGACTGAGGCTGACTCCAGCCTTGTCTAATGGTGAGACATTGTTAGGACTAATGAGAATAACTTCACCAACAGAAATATCCCTGCATCTTGTTTATCTTAAATTTTAATGGTACATGCTCTCTCGCTCTTCCCCCCCGCCCCGTGACAGAAAACACTACAAACTTGTTAGCGTTTTGAAGCAGTTCACACAACTCCCACTAAATTTGCAGCCCTCTGTATTTTGCATTAGCCACCCATGGCTCGGTATTTAATGAGAGAGTCTGTAGGTGGAGAAGAACTAACAAGTTACTAAACGGCCCGTTGCTCCAGCAGGACCTTTCCCTCTGCATTATATCGTGTTTATAACCCCGCTTTGCAGTCATTCCTCCCTCTGCCCCTCGCTCTGACACACACACACCCCCCCACACCCGGTTTTGGTTTACACGCACACACGGATCTCTCCCCGCAACTCGCCGGTTCGGACCGGCTCCGGTGCCAGCAAGGGGAAACCCGGGCGCCCGCAAGTGTTATGTACACACACGTCCTTTGATGGGAGCATCCCTCCAGGCTATTTGTGGCTCGGGGCTGAATCGTGACAATGAACAGCCGCGACACACACCGCTAAAAAAACAGGAGAAGCGGAGCAGGGGTGACTCGCCATCCCCGCTGAAGTGGAGCGGCCGTTTCGTTTATCAGCCGCGGCAGAAGTCGTTATTTCCCTCTAAATGCACATTCAGCTACACCCGTCTCGGAAACAGATTTATAAGACTATAAATTACCGTTTCTTTCCTTCGGCTTGGGGGAAGGAAATGAAGAGGAGAGGGGGGAAAGGAAAAAGAGAGAGAGAGGGAGAAAGGTGTTTGGGGGAAATAGGAGGTCCGTGTTACTTAGCTGCTGCTCACCCCTGTTAAAGACTCCTTCCCATAAGCTTGCGTAACATTGATTACTCACAAAGAGTTCACAATAACTATCATGTAGCTAAACTAATTGAGACAATCATGCTAAGTTATAGTCAGTCTAAAAGGTACCATTGATGTGGTAATGCCTATAGAAAGTCAGACATGCGACTCACTACCATTTAATTGCTCCTTTAAACCTGTTATTACAATGTTAACTGGCTTAAGTATATATTGCTGCCTTTTATTGCCTTGATGTGACAAATTAAAACATACACTCTGGAAGCGGCATTCATTTGCGGACGGAGTTGCAGGAAAAAGGGAGCCGGGCGATGTCAAACCTGTCAGGATGAATTAATTTTAAAACTTGCATTTTGCACTGCAATTCCCACTGCAGTTCTGTTGCACGGGGGAAACATTTTATATAAAAAACATATGGCTATTATATATAATATTATATACACGTATTCCATCTCACGCAGATCTGCCGTAAAACGAGCCCCATCGCGCTAAAAACGAAAAGTCCTTTTGGCTCCGAGACCTCGCCTGACGCTAGATTAGAGCGGAGGTCTGGAGGAAAGCGGGGAGAGGGGGCAACGATGGAGTTTCTGCCTCGGCTCAGCGCCACACGCCGGGGGGGGGGGCGGGGGGGGGAACGTGGGTGGAGGGGGGCTGCCTGGCCCCAGGCCCGGGGAGGAGGGGGTTACCCACCCCCCAAGACCCGGGGCCAAGACGGCAGCCACGGTCCCTGCGGGCTTCACCCTTTTGCTGCGCCTCTTCACGATGAAGCTCTACCGAGCTCCCTTAAGGAAGAATTAAAAAAAAAAAAAACACAACAAATTTCTTGCTTCCCCATCCCCAGGGCTGAGCCGGGTTCGGGATCGTTTAAACACTCCGAGGTGCGGAGCGGAGCGGAGCGGAGCCCAGCCCCGCGCTGCGCCGCGCCGCTCCCCCGCTCATCCTACGCGGGCTGGGCGGGGGGGCTTGGCGGGCTCCAGGTAAAGCACCCCCTCCTCTCCTCTCCCCTCCCCTCCCCTGGGCCGGTCATGGAGGCGTTGAGGACTCTCCCAAACAAGAAATACTCAGCTCCCTCCTTCCCCTCTTTTTTTTTTTTTTTTTCCCCCTTTTTTCCTTTTCCTTTTCCCCTCCTCCGCTGGCGAAAAGATGTCAGGGGGTTAAAATGTCCTGCTCGCCCTCTGCCTTGATCTCGAGCAGAGAGGTAAGAGTTGCTGGCACCTTTATGGGACTCAGACCTGCTGCGGCTGCGGGAAGCGTCGGCCCCCGCTAACTTTGATCGGCCTTATTCATCCCAGCTGCGCTCTATTTGTTTGTCATTTCGCCCTTTTCCTCCCAGAATCGTTATTTATGGTCTGAAAAGTGAAACGCGCCGCGATTTGCCTTTACATGGACTCTTTTGCAAACACGGGGAGACACCTCCCTCCTCCCCCCACCCACCCCCCCGCGAGGGGGGCTGCCAAAAGAGAGGGAAAAAAACCGTCTCAATCATTATCAAATCAGCTTTGAATTCATTACTCCAGAGCATTAACTAATTACCAGATCAGAGAGAAGAAAAAATAAATATTCCTTTAAATAACTGAAGGTAATTATAACCCTGTTGTTGACACTAACGATTAATAATTGATCAGAAGTTATACACAATAAATTGTCAATTTATCTCCTTATAAAAATGCACATACTTTTTTTTTCCTGGGAGTTTTTTAAGAGCCCGAGCAGCGACAGTATCCACACAGCCGCCGTACGAGGAGCAGTACGACTACTATTATAATTTTTTTCCCTCCCAAATATTCGGGAGTATTTTGAAATCCCCCCGTCACGGATGACACAAGCCCGGGTGGAGCAGAAGTGACTTTGGCTGCCGGCCTGCGCTCCTGCCTTTCCGAGGAGGGCTGGGCCGGGGTGACCACCCCACCCCCCTTTCCTTTCCCTTTCCTTTCCCTTTCCTTTCCTTTCCCTTTCCCTTTCCTTTCCTTTCCTTTCCTTTCCTTTCCTTCCCCAAATCCCGAAAAGAGCAACGTTAACGGTGGCCGCCCCCGAGGCAGAGCGGCCGGTTCCCTCCATCCCTTACTTTT
>JAVKLA010000047.1:14706653-14813526 GCA_034782735.1 Sagittarius serpentarius | reverse complement strand
GAAAGAAAGAAAGAAAGAAAGAAAGAAAGAAAGAAAGAAAGAAAGAAAGAAAGAAAGAAAGAAAGAAAGAAAGAAGAGAAAGAAAGAAAGAAGAAGAAAAGAAGGAAAGAGGGTGAGAGAGCTTTCCAGTGAATTCTGTTTTTCAGCTTTAAAAAAAAAAAAAAAAAGAAGGTAATACTGATTTAACAAAAGGAAGGTTTGTCCTCAAGAGAAACATGGAAAACCACAGAAGTTCCCCATATGAATTCATCAGCACCAGAGGACTCAGTCGATTAGGAAGAGAGCAGATACTTTTTATCTTGGGGATATCAAACCGATTTTACCTGGTTTATTTTCCAGCATCCTGGTGCCTGCTGTGTTCCACATTCATCCAGCATTAGTAAATAGGGAGAGCATAAACCTAACCTATATTGACACACGTACACGGTATTTTTTCCCGTGACCTAGAATCGTGCATACCTGGTATTTTGGGAGCCTGCATGGATTTAAAAGCAAAGTAACTTTGCTCCTGAGGTGTGATACTAAAACTAATAAACTCAGCTGACAGTTGGAGATGGGGCATCTGTATGGCACAGCAGCAGGCCATATGGCTTAGCACTTCAGGTCAGCATTAGCTCAAGGCGTTCTTCCTCCAGCACAGTTTGATGTGCTTGTAGATTTCTGGGAGGTCTGGGAATGTGTGAAAATACTCTGTAGGCTCAGTTTGTCCTAAAGGCCACAAGTATTCCTTTTCTGCTTAACCTCTCAGATCTTTTTCTTATTCAGGAGAGTCCTTAGCCTGCAAAGGGAGTGTTTCATGTCCTTCACCTTGTCCTGAAAATAATATAGTTTCTTAAATAATTGAAATCCACTAGTGATGGTGGCTCTGGCTTTGTTTCCTCTCTAAATCCCAAACAGGAAACTTTTGTCGTGCCTATGAAAATCTATGGAATAAAACCTGCCAAAATATGTTGAGCGTCCCTGTAAAACAAGCTTTTAAAATCACTGTATCTGAAGTTATCAGGTGACAGCTAACATAATTCAGTTTACGAGTAGGGAGGCAGTTTCTGCTGGCAGAGACTTTGACCCATAATTGTTCTGCGGGAGGTATTTGCGTGGAGATCACAAGATGTTCTGTCCTGGAATGTCTGGCACACAGGCATCTAAGAAGGACTGGGCAAAAGGAGGGGAGAAGGAATGTAAAAGAAAATGGAAAATAATAAAGAGCAACAAAAAACATTCATGGCATATCTGTTTTTAATTTTTGTTCTTAACAGATCTGGGTTTCTGGTAGGCTATTCTGGTTATGACTAAACTAAATCTTCGGGGGCACTTCTGGTCTGTATGGCCAGAAAAAGTTCAGTGCTTACATGCTTTTGAGCTCTTTTAATGTTTGTTTGTGAAGCTGATTGAAATTTTTCAGCCGATTTTTTTTCGGCAGAGATAGACCAAAATCGTTTGCAAAATTATGTTAATTTTGTTGTGCTTCGCTTTGAAAAGAACCTTGTAATTTTTTTGAAAGAATAAGATGCTTCCTTTTGACATTTTTGTAAGAGGAGCATTTCAATTATTTCATTTTAAATGACATTCCATTTTGAAATTTCCTTTCAATTTTTTGAGAAAAACAGTTTTAAAAGGTTTGAACCCACATAAAATATTTTGTATTGCATCACTTTTGCCATGTTTCATGAAACTATAAAAACAGAAAATAGTTTTCAATTTGATCCAAAACAAACCCTTCTTTTTTTTCTGAACTACCAATGGACCAAAATCCATTTTTTGCCCTGTTCAACCTAGTGAAACTAAATGAAGAATTATTAAAGAGATGTTAACTAATGTATTTTTCCCAATTTTTCACGCACCTTTTAGGGGCGGTTTTATGCTTACAGTTGAAATTTAATTAACTGCTTCACAGTATTTCTATCATTCACCTATCTCTAGTGCTGAGGAGCAGAACCGGGAGTCACTCCCCGTTCTGCACCTCGTGAGAGGACAGACGGGGCTTTGATGAACAATCTAGACTTTTCCCTTACTGCAAGTTCCCTGAAGAGACCAAAGGGTTTCTTAAACTCAAAAAGACAATTTGTATAGAATAGAAATAAGAACATTTAACTTTACAAACAAAGAAATATTTTCACTGCGAGGCCAAAAAAAAAAAAAAAAAGTTTATAAACGGCTTCACCCCTTTCCCCCTGTGGGGTGTTAGGTGGGTGCTTGCTTCCAGGTTTGGTTTCAGTCAACTCAGTGACTTTCTGGGTTGCAGCAAGCTCTGTGAAGTCCCCTCTGATCCCTAGGAAGTTTTCTTCCTGTCGCCAAGGGAGCCTGGCTGTGCATATGTTCCCTGCTCCTTTCATGAGCCTCTCCATGAACAGCAGGCTTCCATCTTCTCGCTAGGGCTCCCATTCTCTTCTTCTCTCTCTGCTACACCCCGAAGCCGGGGAGCTCCTCCTCTCCTCCTCCTCCTCCCACCCAGTCCTCAAGCATGCTCATCTGCTCTCCAGGGAAAGGAGGAATCTCTGCTCCCTCCAGGGGGTCCGTCTGACCTAGTCACTCCCTTTTTAAGGGAACATGACATACGACGGAGAACAAAAAAATAAAACAGATGCTGTCCAAAATAAACCTATTCACATGCCAGAAGAGAAGAAAATCAGCACATCTCCCAGGCTTGGTTCTCTCAAACCCCCATCACGTGGACGCTTAGGCCCTCCAGCTGTTTGTTCTCTGTGTAAGGAGCAATGAGACCGTGTTCTGGTAACTTCTGCACAAACTGGCCAAGATCCATCGGATTTTTTGATCCAAAGCTTTTACCCATTTCCAGATTGCAACTCGCTCAGTGCATTTTACACGAGACACATGAAAACAGAGGGAGTAAATCCAAGAGTGTTTGTTTCTCTCTCATGCTTATGAGAATAGCAAGGGCTGCATGGCCAACAGTACCTAACATGGCGGGCTTACAGGCTGCCTAAAAATCCTGGTGCTACCATGCAGGGGCTTTGATAACCATACTGGACTTCTTTGTGTACAACTGCCTCTTCCTTATCTTCCCCTAAAACTGTGCTAATTGCTACTGCCTGGGTAGCAAGCCCAAATCTAGGTAAGTCCTCTGCAGCAGCCCAGGAAAGCCTGAGAGCCCCCCGGTGTCTCCATGGACAGCGCATGACTCGGGCCGGTAATTTACGGCAGAATTAGAGAGAGAGCAGGGTGAAGTTGAGAAAGATTTTCAACATTTTTACTGCTGTATCTCACTGTCTTGCTATGTTCAGGTGTCTTATTTTCCTTCATGGAAGATTAATGGGACTGACTGATGATGGTTTCATGCGGTTTAAGGCCAGAAAGGATTATTAGATCATCTTAGCCTGACATCCCGTGCATTACAGGCCATAAAAGGTATATGCACATGACACGGTGCAGTGCCGTACAGAGATACCCACGCTACCTCTGAACAAATTAGCTCAGCTACAGGAAGCAATAAAGCCGCATTAGACCGGGAGCAGTGCTGAAAGAGGTACAGCTAACGTAGTCCAGGTGCGGCAGCTCCCGGCTGCAGCTGTGCTTTCTCCGGTACCCAAACTGTCACTGCCAGAAGCGGCTCGCGTGCCTTTAATAAACTCCCTCTACCAAGCAAACTATTCAGAACTAAACCTGTCAGTTTTTAGAGATGCTAAGCTGCGTGTCACAGGAGAGGCGAAGGCCACGGCATCGCTGGCTGGGGGGGATTTCTCCACCAACACTCCTCGCGCTATTGTTATGAGGAAAGCAAAACCCGTTAAATCACTGCCTGGTCAGAGGCTTGCGTGGGATGACCCAGACCAGCGGAGCCCAGCTTCTTCTGCTGGGTGACCCCTGGCACAGCCGGTCTCTACCCATGGTCTGTGTGGAGGGACCTGGCAGCCTGGCTTTTTGTCTTGGAGTCCTGTTTAACAAGCCTCACAGCTAGGATTTGACAGTTAAGGCAGCGTACGGAGGCGCGACCACCTCTCTGCTTCCACTTGGTTTTTCTTGGTTTAGACCTCTGTGGATCACATCAAGTCTTTTTTATTTTTTGCCATAGACTTGCACTGGTAGTTGAGGTGGTTAACCCTCAGTATCTTTAAACTGATCCTTTTGCCACAGTTTTCTAACACAGAACCTGTCAGCCTGTAGGCACAATGTTCCTTCTTTATTCCCAGGTATATTACTTGGTAATATATTCACCTTATTAAATGAATTTTTTTTGGGGGGTGTGGCATTTTAAGCAGATTATTTGGATCATTCTTGATGATCCTCTTCATTATGTACCTCACTAACCTTTGTGTTATTTGCAAAACTTATTGACAAAGATTTTTGTACTGTCTTCAGATGATTGGCATATGTGTAAAATAATATGGATAAAAAGAAATCCCTAAAAAACTTCCTTAGGAACAGGACTACCTAGTCTGAGATCTTTTAGTGAGCTAGTTTTAACCTGGTCTGTGTAGTGTCTGTTACTTTTGAAGTGTCCTGTGCTCTGGAGAAATCTGGGTTTATTATGGTAGTGCACACTGATTAAACTTGTAATCTTGAGAAAAATGGTTGTTTGGCAACAATTCTTTCACCTAAGCTTATCTGTAAATAGAATCTTAAATTTAAAATCTTTTAGTTAAACCAAGTTGGGTGAAGCTTCTATCAGAATTTTATTGGTACAGGAAATTTTTCAATACCTTGAAAATTCCCCATTTTTCATATATTTACAAAAACATAATAGTGGTGGTTCAAAAGTGTGTGATTAGTTTCTATAAGGCTTTTGCATGTAAAGTATTATCATAAGGTATGTTAATTTGAAACCACACCATTTTAGCATATCCATCCTTTGAAGGTGATAACCTCTCAGTCCCTAGCACTTTACTGAATGTGACTGGTATGGTGTTTTGTTAAAATGAGAACCCCCAAAATATCTATGGACCATACATATCTAGCTACAGTTTGCAGGCTAGAATAAGCGTACATAACCTAGGGTTTTTCTTGGTCCTCTACATTTAAATCCCTTTTGTTATTACGTATTGTTGTAGCCATGGTTATTTGAGGATATATTTAGCTCAAATTTTGCAGGGAGAGGGGACTTTTTTACTAAATTAACAGATGTAATTGGAAAAAAACAGACTAGCTTTTGGACATACAGTCCTTTCTTCAGGCTGAGTATATTTCAACTTGTAGCTTATAATACTTTGTTATTTACTTAGGTTTTGTATTAATATTTTATATTCTATTTTGTTTTCAATCTCCTTTTAACTAGTATAGTTTCTTGCTCAGTATCATTTGGTTTACTTGTGAACCATGCTTGTGGGTATCCAGGATTTCATTTTTTGACAGTGCCCATATTTTGCCAATACTTACCACTTTAAATGTGTGATATACCAATGACTGTTTAATTGTAAAATACACCAAAAAATAGCCTACATAAACTTCATATATATATATACACATATGTACACAGTTTGGTGATATGTTCTGTCTGCGCAAGGTAAATGCAATCACATCATGATATCTATACCTAGGAAACCATTTGCTTTATGGTAGCAATTAACTCGTAGTTCATTTATATAAGATCAAAAACTGACTTATCTTTTTTGAGTTCAAGAGTTTCTGCATAAAGATATTACCATTTATTATTTTTAGAAATTCTGGAAAATTTTGTGATGCATAAGATGATGAGCAAGCATCTTCCGGGATGAAGTCACCCCTATTAAAATTTTTAGCTTTGTTACACATTATGGGCAGATGTTAAAGAACAGTACAGGCTGTTATCTACTGTGAGTAGGTTTTCTATTATGGATTCTACAAATAGGCCAGTAGATTTTTTTTTTTAATTTTTTTTTTTCTATGTAGATGTTTCATCCATAACATTTGCCTCCCATTCTGAGCTATCAGAAACAACTAACAGTGTCTTTGATGTGAAGTCCCTGTCTGTGCCTTTTTTCCCCATTTCATCCGTATGGAAGAAGCTGGAAGTATGAAAGGCTATTTTAGTCATAACAACCATCTTATCATATTTCCAGTACCAAAAGCAGAATATTCCTTCTCAGCCAGGAGCATCTCCAGCTGTTACTTTTATTATCTAGGCTCCTCTCACTAATATACAAATGGTTAAAAATGTGTTCCTTATCTGACCCCTTTTGCTTACATTATCATGTGGAGGATACCATAAAACTGGTTTAAACACTTGAGTATATCTGCTAGGATTATCCTGTTACCACCCTCTGCCTTCATGGTTACATTAACAGCAACCTAATACCTTACCTAGAGATTATTCCCTCTACTACTGAGATGGTATCCATTAGAATCATGCAATCTGTCTCTTTCCATAGTATCTGTGTACTCCACTGAGTACATGCTCTTTCTCCTTCAGACTAATGCTAAAATTATTTACAAAGAAAAGGAAGAGGTATTGGTATAAAAAGACCTTAAACTTTAGGAAACATGATTTTCAGGTTGCTGGGTAAAGGAGACAGTTCTGACAGAATTACCCCAAAGCAACACAGAAAAGGGAGAAGCTTAATGATGTTGACCAGTAATTGCAATCGCGTTTTCCCATTGAAATACATTTTATCCAGTTAATAGAACTACAAACGAATAATTATGTTAAAAAAAAAAAAAAAAGAGGAGAAAATTCGTATCATGTTTCATAATGGCGTAAAAGCATTTATAATCACAAAGCAAAACAATCAGCCTCATCATTACAAAAGCACATGTAAAAGCACACATTAAAGCAGTTTCAGCTTCATGAAGGTGCACATAAGTCTAGAAACAGGAAATAAGAAGGGTTTAGATTTTAGAAAGTAGATACAAAGTATGATCTTTTATTGATCTCCTTCCACACAGGAAATAAAAAAAAATTAAAAAAGATAAAATAGCAGGAGTAGGATATGTGTTCCTTCTATCGGCTACATAATGGCACAGACGTGCCTTAAAAGTCCATGGGAGAAATGTCCGAGGGGAATTACTGAAGTAGAAGCTCTGTAACAAATACACAGATTAAAAATTCAGACCTTATGGATAATTAGGTGGTGCTAAACAACTGAACTGTAGCCAGATCTAGCTGTCTGTGACATGTTATGGGGGATGCGAAACATCAGTGTATCTATTGAGTACCAGAATTGGAATGGTGATGCTCCTGAATAAGAAAAAAAATCCGTGATGGTCCTTACCTTCTTCCTCCATATTTGAGGTCTGCATTTCTATTCAGTGCCCGTTGCAACCTTCTGCAGTTCCACTACACCGTGCTCTAATTTTATCTCCCATATCTGTGCCATCCACACAGGGGGACAGTTATGGTCAGGATCTCAGTGAGCGTAACAGCTGTGCGGACGTACCATTTCTTTTAGCATCTGCAGAAGGCAGGGCAGAGGGAACAGGGCAGACTGCGTACGCTAGCAAACACCGCTATCACCAGCCTCTCCCTCTTCAAGAGGAGAGCGGCTGCCTCACTTCTGAGCTCGTTGTGAATCACGATGCCACTCTAAATTCCTGCATTGGCCGGGTAGTTTTCCTTCATCCCCCAATACTGAGTTGCAGTTGTAGGCCACAGTTTCGCTCTAAACAAGTAACCTTTACATTCCTTTTCTTCTGCAAACAATCAACAGAAATCTAAACATGTGCATAACAGAATATAGCAAGAACAGAGCTCTAAATTTAGAAGTCGTGCATTTGGGATTTCAAAGCTGCTTCAAGTGCTGTTAGTACTTTTGGCAGCCCAGATTTATGTTAATTACATGAGGGTTGCTGGAGATGTCTCTTAGTGTCTGGACATTTTTGCATGTACTCTGTCTGTCTTGGTTTCCTGCATGCCACAGTCTTCAACCGAATGTCAAATTTTAGTTGCAGCACTGAAATCATAATTCCACGCAAATTCTAAAGGGCCAGAGCGAGTTGTATTTCATAGCTTAGGTTTCTGCAGCAATATGGACTTGGTATTACAAACCATGTAACATGTGACTACTGCTGAAGGAAGGAGGCACAGCTGGCAGCTGCGTGGATGAGCAAGCACACTGAATGAGGACATTTTTCAAGCACTGGTTGGGGAGAGAGAAAAATATGCAAATAATTTCTTTGGCAGTGTTTATTTATTTATTTTGGAGCTCACTCCATTGTTTATCATCATGATAGTTTTTGACAGATCATGTGTTGTGGTTACTTTGTATTTCAAAGGCGGATGTTCCGATATAAGGGATGCTGCCCACCCCACTTATTAATAGCAAGGGGTTGTAAACTTCCATAACTGCACAGTTTATCATATCATATGTTACGCCTTGTCTAGGAGGAATATTTTCGTCCCTGAAAAGACAGACAATAACATACCATATTTTGTGACAGCCAGAATGTCTTTGCCAGGAAATGTGATGACCAAGCTGGGCAGATCGTTTGGACTGTGCTGTCCAAAAGCCACCTGATTATTGAATGCATGTGCTTGAATAAGGATTTGTGAATGCCCAACCAGTGCAGTCTTTCCTCTCCTATACTAAACGTGGCAAATGAAAAGTCCATTCTATTTCTCTGCAAACCTTCTCCGTCTTGTCTCAGGTATTTTACCTTGTTCAGACATGTGCAGGATCAAGGACAACTGACTGAAGAGGGGTAATAAAAAATCTGCTTCAGTTACATCAGCCTCGTAATGTCCAAGCCTTGTGTCAAACCTTGTGGCTTCTGCTTCCAGGAGAACTTAACAGAAGGAGGTGACGTTCCAGGGACCCTGGCCTTTCTCACAGTACCATTCCCTTAAGGCCTCTGGTGACAGCAGTCAATCCCTGCCTACACAGCAACATCAGCCCCGGGACAGGGTGGCAAAATGGCACTGCCATATTGCAGGTTCAAACAGCGAGGGCATTAAGGTCCCATTAGTAGAGCTTGGTTAAAAGTAAGCATGAAAGCAAGATGGAAAACTCTTTGGCTAGAGCTGGCTCAGAGATTCTCAATGGTCGAGAGAGATTTTTCTTGCCAGCAATGGGATGCTAGGACCAGGACAAGGGTGGGAACACTTGCAGCGAAAGTAGGAGGGAGAGGGGGAAAGGGCAGAATTAAATAAAGAGCTGAGGGGAGAGCCCTGGAGAGCTGAGCATTTTTTTTTTGCTCCTGCCCAAAAATGTTTTCTTCTTTGGGCAAACTGCTCCTACAGAAGGCGAAGCCTTACTTGCATGTGGAGCACCAGCCCTCAGCAGTACAGGCTGCCCAGGAGAGGGGAAAGTAGACAGTAGGCCCAGGACTGTTTGCTGCCTCCAGGAGCTGCCTACTTTGCCATGCTTACAGCTGACCACGTTATGCTGTGGGGAGTTCATGTCATGTCATGTCATGTCATATCATATCATATATCGTATCATATCATATCCATACAAAGTGCTGCTTTCTACTGACGGTATACCTTCTTTAATTTAACCTGGCAAAACTAACTGTCTTAAAATTCTTCTGGCTGCAAAAACTACTGTCTGTGGCTGTCTGTGGCAGCCGATTGAAATATTCTCTTTACTCTTTAAGTACTACCTGGGGTATTGGAAGCACATCTGAAAGAACTAGTGCTAGTAACCCCAGCAGTTGCCTGTAGCAGTGTATTCATAAGCTGAAGCTGCCCTTCCGCCAGTTCATGTGCATACCTGGAAAGGGGCATATTTTCCAGCAGGGGAACTCCCCTCTGCCCTGCCCTTCAGGTCCCATTTCTCTAAGGCAGCTAAGGAAATCACTTCCGAGGAATAATACATTAGCATGTGTTTTTAACCTGGAACAGATCTAGATCTGCTAATAGGCATGTTATGAAATTCATGTGTATGTGTAAGTGGTTCTCTGGATGTAATTTGTACAAGCAAAGCCATGGCTCGATTCTTCAGTTACCGGCTTTCCGTTCTCGGACTACAGCTTGCAAGAATGAATTTACAGAGGTGGCCGAGGGCACTAAACCCATCCTCCTTCATTCGTGCTGCCCCTTGCCCTCAGTACTCCTGCCCTCGTGGTGCCAGAGCTGGGCTGCACCCCATCCCTCGTCTCGCTGCCCTTATGATCAGGCCTCCATTCGCTCCATGCTTTTTTGTACGAGACCTCAATGTCCAGTGATTTCCAAAATATGGTCTGGAGGCTTGTGATAGTACCAGGTACATTTATTTATATACAAACCTCTTTACAAAACAGAGGATTAAGGACCAGATCCCTAGGTCTCATTAAAAGTGGAATCCAGCTGCCACCCAACAGTCAACATTATGGTTTTTTAAAGAAAACATATTCCTCTACTTTTACAAAAAATTAGAATGCCTGGGAATTAACAGCTAAGTCTGCTCCCTCTCTGCACATAACTCTTTATAACTCAGTCTCCCTACACCTGTCTCAGGCTGGCCCCCTCCCATCTTCAGCCTGCAAAAATATGTACAAAGGTCAAAATAACAAATTGCTAGGAGATTGTTGGAAATAGAGCATTTAAATAGGAAATGGGGTTTTATAATCTGTGTTTGCCCTGTTCCCTGTAAGGGCAGAAGGGTTTATAATGGCAAAAGCAGGAGTCAGCAGGACCTTACCATGTGGCCTGCCTCTAAACTGGAGACAAACGGGGTGAAAATAAAGCAGTTGCATAGAAATTGCAGTACAGAAATTACATGAGAATTGTGTTGCAGCTAAATAAGTTGGGCAGCATTGCCACAGTGTGTTCATTACACTGAATCTCCCAGTCCTTTCCCTGAACTGACTCAGGTGAGCTGAGCCAGGGGGTCCTTTAGTTGGTCCCTTTGGTTCTTTTCACCAGGAACAAATTGTCAGAGACTTTCTGGACCAGCTACAGAGGCCGTCTCGGGGCATCCTGACACTGTGCAGTGGCAGACAAAACTGAAAGGACTGAAAGAGATAGCAGGAAGGGATGCTTCACTTGAAATACTCATGGGAGTGAAAAGACTCCATGAAATTTTTTTGGACATGGAAGACTTGATGTTGACAGGAAAAAACTGGTGAACTACATCTCTGGGATTAGAAGCTGCTGGAGTTGGTATTTCAGGGGAGGTGACTAGAATAACCTCTGGAGGGAGGTTACAGACAAACAGAATTACAAAATTCAACGCTAGCAGTCTCTTGCACCTTTGCTCCAACACTTGCTTCCTCCACTCCGTTGCTATGTACCTCATCCACCATTCTGTACCATGACAAAGATTGTCACATCTTTCTGGTAGCAATTACAACAAAGGATACTAAGCTTGATAAAGCCTAATGAAGTCCAGTTAGTGCCTCAGGCTATTTGAACAACATGCTGAACTATGCTCCCTGCAAAAACCCACCATTTATAATTTGTTAGGTGTGTTCCTATGCAGCTGTATTCAACATGAACGAGGGATATCTCAAATACTGTCTTGGAGGAAAAGTAAATACTGAATAAATTTACCTGTAAAAAGAACTTTTGTATAATTATTATGTGTTCAATTATTTTAAAATAAAGAATATCATCAAAGAAAAGCCTTTTAATTATATATTAATATATTAATTGCTTTATCATACAATAATTCTAATGCTCACAGTAAAACTACTTTGTAAATATTCTTGCAATGTTAGTACACAAAAGTAAGCCTCCAAATGACCACTGGCTAATTTATGAGAATGGAATAGCTTAGAGCGAGTAATATTCTAGCTTCTTAAGGCCTTGTATTCACATAATCTAATGTTACATATTTCAGCAGGTTTCATCCCTCTGTAAAGTAAGTAAGGCAAAGGAAATCTATATCCCGTAACCTTGTTCAATAAACTCTACTATTAATCTTCTTGTAAAGTAACAGATTTTTTCTTTCTAGAGATATGGAAAGAAAAAAGGAAGAGGAAAGTAAAGGAGAGGGAAGTAAAGAAAAGTTGTACAGAAACAAATATGAATGTTTCGGTTGTCATTCAGAAACCTAACTTCAAAACACATTATATTGTCTTGATTTTTGAGGATATTTTGCAGTCCTAGAATGTGGTGAGATACGTTTTGTTGTCTGTCAGTTTTTATGTTTCAATGTCCAGCCACAGAAAAATATATTTTTTCTGTTTATATGACCTATATTAATAGCACTGGAGTCACTATTACAGTGTCTTTCCCCCCCACACACACCTCTGTTAAATGGTATTTAACTTCAGCCTTGATGGTGTACTCAGAATATTCAGAGGAAATCTCTAGTTTGACCCACCAAGAGCCTATGTTGTCAAGGCCCAACATTTAGATGCCACAAGTCCCCAAAATTCCAGCTTAGCTGTTGCTCTATCAGATTTAGCAGAAAAAGCCGTAAACTTGTGTTTAACCCTTCCAGCTGAACTGGTGTAAAAAATCTGCGGGTGTCACTGGGTGCTTTGGTGTCATTTATGCATTCATTTCTAGTTGAAATTTCTTGCTAATGGCATCTATCCTGAACGGGATTTTTCACAAGACTGTGTAAAGTTTGAGGAAAGCTGTTCACGTCTATGTGTTTTAGAGATCAGAGAAAAATACTTTTCAACCCCCTTTTTTTTTTTCCAACAAATATGCATATGAAGTGTATGGGGTTGGAAAGTGCCTTTTCATACGGAAATGGTTCACTAAAGTGTAATGCAGAGACTTGTTCTAGATAAGCTTTTTGATTTTGCCAAGTTAAGAGTGCTTAGAAATCTTGTACTGACCATGCACATTATTTTTTTAAGGTTTGTCACCTTTCTCTTTCAGGGTTCTGCAGACACGTATTTGTAGTTAGGTCTGTGGTTGGGGAAAACTAGCAAAGGTTGAGATTCTCCTCAATACGAATAGGTAAGATCATTGTCATTCTCATAATCTCTCTGGTACTGAACATCTAACCAAAGTGATAAATGACCTGACTTCAGTTCATTTATTGATGGTCTTAATGAGTTCAAATTTTCTTCAGTGAAACTTTGTATCCTCTCCATTAATAAATATTGTTTCCCTAAATGTCAGGTGACTGAGAGTCATTTAGGCCAACTTGACCAATATTTTCAGATGAGATGAAAAGGACTGCAATACAGAAACAATCCTCTTTGGTTACAGAAACATTGCAGAGGGTCATGTTCAGCTGCTGAGGCAATGCTTGGTCATTTCCAAGCTACTGCTTTGTTATCAGGGAAATTTTATCTATTTGCTCCTTTATATTTACATTTTAACATGACTATTTACACTTTATATTTGGCCATATAGAAATGGGGTTTTGCTCCTGCCCAGTTTACCAAGAAGGCTATATTGCCTTCTTGCCTACAAGCATACAACCATGCCGTTTAGTCAAATATCTCATCCCTGACAGCAGTCCTTAGCTTCTTGGCAGGGGTGACATGATGACCAGAAGGCGATTTTCCCAGGGAAAAGCTCATCAGATATGGTTTTACTTATAATTTCCTCAGATGCAGCAAACAGCTATATATTTTGTGATACTAGTGAACTGCATTTGAGCTCTCCCCCAGCTTAGCACAAAAGCCTAAAGAAACCCCAGTGGTAAATAATACATGCTTAAAGGAAAATAGGAGAGTCCAGTAGCAGTGTTTTTTATGAGAGTGTTCTCCCAATCCCCAACAGTGCATGACATGGGAATTTCCTAAGTACTGTCCTGACAGTTAACTGCTATTGATGGATTTTTCCTCCATGAAATTGTCTGGTCTTTATTTTCTTTTTTTAGTCCAAACACATATTTAGCATCCAGAGTTTGCCATTCTGATAACAAATCTTTCAGTGCCATCTTTGCTATAGTTACCTTTACTATTCTAAGCACCTTAGTATATCATATGAAACTGATTGCCTAAATATTCATTCCTTTTCAGATGATTGATTAGCACAGATCCCTTTGAGACTCTTTAGGTGATTTCCCCTTTTTTATGAACACTGACGGTTTACTCTTACCATTTGTAAAAAAAATGTTTATCCATTTAAGAACCTTCTCTTAAAAAGCCTTTGAAAATGAGTTTTTCTGAACTTCTTCTGGATAATTGAGAAGGCTGGATCAACTAAATCTTTCTCCACATAGGCTTTGACTCTTTCAAAAACGTTCTGTAGGTTTGTGAGGTGTGACCACCCTTCACAAAAAAAAGATTTTTCCCCCAATATTTTATGTTTATCCGCATATCCATTAATCAAAGACCCATCGATTACACTTTCCCTATCCTTTATCAGTCACTGATTTTATCAATAGCAACTATTTTCAGATTATTGATAGAAAGATTAAGTAAGAAGGAACAAGAACCGATCAATAATATTTCCCATTTTGTTTTTTTACTGAAGAGTTAGAAAGATTTTTAATTCATTTAATGAATATTACTTAGGCTTCAGTATTAGTCTGATTTCTTCATTAGAATATGTGGTATCTGATCAAGTGCAAAATAACCCTCTCTATACTTTTTTTTTTTTAAGGGATATATTATGGAAAAAATGTATAAAGCAAGTTTCTATAAGTCCCTGTTCAGTAGGATCAGTTATATTACTCTTCTTAATTCTTTTTTAATCACATGTCATGCTAGGTACTTGATTAATCTGTGGTCAGTGTCAGGTTAGAAGGCCTGTAATTGCCATGGTCTTCCTGTTTATTTTTCTAAAATATGGACACAATAATAGCTTTATTCGATTTTGGGGCACTTTCCCAAATTCCTAGAGTTACTGAAAAATAGCCTTAATAGTCTAAAGAGTTCTTTGGTTAGTTCTTTTAAAAAACTGCATATTTTCTAGAGTTAATGATTTAAAAATGACTAGCTTTAACAGATGCTGTGTAATATCCAGGTAATCAATTTTCCAGTGGAAAGTGTTTCATCATCATAGCACTGTGTACCTATAATCTGGGGTTTTTTTTCCAAATACAGAAGTTTTGCCTTCTTGTATTAATTCTTGGCAATTCTACCATTTCCATTTTTCAGGACTTCTTTTTTTCCTAACATTCCAAATAGCTTGACTAATTGATGATTGGGTAATAGGACAATGGGACTGTGCTTTAATTTAAAGACTCCTTCAGGTGCAATGACTCCCGTCAGATTTTTCATTAATGTCTAGTGACAAAGTACTGAGGAGGGAAGCTAACATTTCCGTCTCCTGAAAGACTCATGTGAACATGATTTCAGATATTTAGGGAAAAATGACATTAAGCGATCAAAAATAAAATTGCTGAGCTGGGGAGGTGGTGGGGAATCCTGCTTCTGGAATGAATCAGGGTAGCATACCAAAGAAACATCTTGTCTGTTAGGAAAACCACCCCAAATGCTGGAAATGGTGCTGCGACCAGAGCTGGAGATTGCAAGTGAGAAAGGACAGCTTAATGCTGTCCTGGAATATGCTCTGTGTCTTTGTCCTAGGGTTCCTGGAAGTCACTCAGGTGCCCAAACACGGAGTCAAGAGAATATATGGAAGCCCTACACAGGGATGTCAGATGTGATGCGAGAGCCATGGAAGACCCACACACTTCTGGAGCAGCTGCTGACGACCGGGCAGGATGATGGAAATTATCCAAAACGGGCTGTGTTTAGACACACTTGCATTGCTGCCCTTTTGCCAGGCTGGGAAGATGACTTAAATTAATGGTGTTAATGGTATTCATTAATTGTGTTTTTCTCATCTTTTAGATTTGTACTTAACGTCCTGAGCCCTCTTAACTCAGAAGAGCAGACAAAAATTAGAACTGAAGAAACAAGGCAGGGCATTGTACTAAGTACCTACTGAAATCAGGTCCCAAGCATCCTAAATACATGAAATGTTTGGAAACTTTTCATCCTAAATGCTATTTATAAAATAAGTCACTAAAATGTTAAAACACATGCTGATCAAAGACTCGCAGAAAAGAATAGTAGACTTTCATTCTTCTGCTGACTCTTACTGAGTCTGTGACATGGAGTAAATAATTTCATATGCTTGCAGACCCATTGACCTACTTGCAAACTCAGACTAGTTATATTTGCCACTTCTGCAGAAGCCTTTTTGCTGCTTATGGATGAAAGAGTTCTGTCCATAACAAATAGTATTTTAGTTTATGGAAAAGAATCTGAGGTAAAGAAACACTGAGTAACTTACTAGAGGTAGTAGTTACTGCCTCTAGAGGCAGAGAATTTGCTGTCAGCCTGTTGAAAGCTTACTAGTTGCATACTGCTGGATTGATGCAAAATTGGCTGTCAGTAAATGGAGAAAATGAATGCAGCAATTTTTTTGTTATGTGGGTACATACAGTATGAAATGTGGTTTATTAATAGGCTTTATTTTACTAGATGAAAGTCTGGATCACGTAATGGCACTTGGAGAATTAATTTACAGATCTTTTACCAACTTATCAAAGTGATCATCTTTCAGCACAGTTGTCCAAAAAAAACCCCCAGTCAAGTGAGGAAAAGTAAACAGAAAGGTTTTACTTAAATAAGTACCCTGCTAGTCATGAATCCAATTCCTTTCTTTTTTCATTTGCCTATTCATCATGACCACCAAGGCAGCAGTTTGTTCAAGAACTAGAGGCTCTGGCAGACCCAACGGCAGATCAGGGCTCAGAATCCATCATTTCTTCAGGACATTGTGCGGAGTATATAAAATAATGTAAAGTTTCTAGTTCGCATAGAATTCTAGGAGCATAAGTCTAAGTACAGCCTTTCAGTAAAAGCCACCTAATTTGAGAGTTACATTCAAAGGCACTGAGTAAAACTTTTTGGCTGTGAGTTTGCCCCTTTTTTTAAAAAAAAAAAAAAGCAAGAATATCACCAAACCAAGAGAAAAAAACAGCTGTCCTACTAAGCTACAAGCTACCCTGTAATTTTTTTCAAATAATCACTTTTTCTGGTAGTCTAAGGTACTTTATATACTCACTAGAGTTAACTGAACAGTCACTAGCTCCTGTCATAAACTCACATAAGAAATCCCTGAATGTTTAAAAATGAGGAAAAATAATTTAGCAAAAGAGAAGCATTTCCTTAAAAAGGTGTTTTTTCCCCTCATTTAATGAAAATGTAATACGGCTTATAAAAGCTTGCCCAAACTGATGATAGGAGTAAGGTTAAGAAGGTTTGGATTGGTCACTCTAAACCTGAACTCTCATAACTTGTGTTTGTGGAAAGTAAATTCCACATGTAGCAAATTCTACTACTGCAAAAACTAACCCAGGCATCCGTTTAGTCGAGCAGTCTGTCTCTGCAAGTGGTAGAGGTGTTTCAGAAGAAGGTATATAAAATGCTGCACTGTTCCATATAATTTCTTGCTACAACCAGGTCACTCGAAGCTGATCTATGGCCTAAAGTGGATACTTTTTACAAATTAAATTCCTGGGGGGGTTTATTTATTGTTTTCTTATAAAAATATGAATCCTATAAATTTAAAGGTCTTGGCCCTGATATCCTGTGGTGGTGAGTTTCGAAAGCTAACAACTGATGTGTTCATTGTAGACTGTGCCTAATTAGTAAATGAGTAAAAATAAAAATTCAGGGATGTTTAACTCCCCAACAGTCAAAAAAGTAATGGATTTTTAAGTAATATGTTTAAGATATATGCTAACTGAATGAATATAATCCAGTGGGGATGTCAGTACATGTCGGAAACTCTAATTTCTTACATATTTAGAACTTTTTTTACTGTGGTTATGACAGACCTTCTGAAGGATTTGTGACCATTAGCAAGTGCACAATGCCATATGTCCTTATGCACATGGCTCTGATTCAAAAAAGGAAATAAGAAAAGTCTGAAGGACACAGATTCTGAAATGAAACAGGCAATTCTCACAAGATGTCCATCCACATTTTTCACATCCAAAACATTTGTGCAGTTCAGAAAACTTCACACTAACATCCAGACTTGTAAACTAAGACTTCAAGGTTTTTGAAATTTGGCCATCTTTACTTAGTAATCTTCAACCAGGAACTTTTAAATATTGACTTCATGTTTCACTTGAATAGCAAAGACATATGGTATTCTTCTCACATTGCCATTTAAGCCACCTGTCCACCAAAAAAAGACATAGACAGGTAGAATTTTGACAAACCTGGGAGTGAAATGTTTTTCTGTCTCATTTAGGATTTACTTAAAAAATGTTGTGTTGTATTCTGCAAAAACAAGATTCTCCTACAATGTGATGCTTTGGCATAAGGACTGACCTTGATCCTGGAGGTGTGCCTCAAGCAGTATCTCCACTGTGTCAGGGTTTTTATGCCTAATAGTTTTTAAGGAGTCTTACTGAAATAGCTCCCCTGTATTATATTTCATGCATTGAGAGAATATTGGGATACAGATACTACCTTGTCTCTTTGGAAAGCACTCAAAACCCCAGACTTCTAAAACATGCTGGCTTTCTTAGTTGCCATAGTGTTTATCTCATTCGAATAACAAAGCTTGAAATCCTTTAATAATACTAAAAAAAGAAAGAGAGGGAAAAAAAAAAGAACCTCTGATAAAAGGGTTTTGAGTCTCCTATAATAGTACAATTCAAACCAAATTGTTTTAATTCAAGTATTTAGAATGCAGTAACACATTTCAAAACCATAATGTGTTTGTAGATAACCCAATTTCTTTGTGTATAGAAATCTCAAAAGAGAGATGTGAGTTTGTTACTTAGTTTTGATCATTTATTTTGTATAAGTAATAACTATAACCTAAAATAGTGTGGTGGGTTTTTTTTTTTAAATTTCAGTAAAATATCTTCTATTCCATGTTTAGTACATGAAAAGACAGGCTTTTTTTGAAACAAATGCAGTAGCTGCAGCTCCTCTAGAAGGGCTTACAGTAAATGGATTTGATTTAGGTACAGTACAGTGACAGCAGCCTGGATCTACAGCTGAGTGGGTACTTTCCCCCCACCCTCCTTGATGAAGCGCCTTGATAGGGCGGTGAGATGTCTCTGGTAATAGCAGCTCTGAGGATAATCCTTTGCAACAGGGGAGAACCCCATCCCTGCTCCATGTCCTGCCATGCAGGAGCCTTCATACGGGTCTCACATGGGAGAAATCTGTGGGGAACGCTTTTCCTACCAGCCTTTTGGTTTTTAAAGGTGAAACCAACAATCTCTCCTCCTTTCTCTCCCTTTAAAGCCCCACAGGTTTAGATGGAATATTTTAAAAGGCTTAATTTTGCCCAAAAGTCAAAGAGGAGAAAAGAGTAACAGTGGAGTTTTTTTCTTATTTTTTTCTTGAGGTGGAGATTTTTCTTCCCCACCAAAATTTTCAGATGTGCTCAGCACCTATGTAGCAAAGGTGAGTCTGGGAGAGGCAAGGATGCATATAAGCCAGGTTGGTCTGTTAAATAAAAAGAAGCGGTTGGGATACAGGGTAGGTCCTTGGCCAGAGTATGATTAACAGTAGAAGACAGAAGAAGTACGTGTCTCTGTATTGGATCATGTGTCTGGATGCGAACTTTTTCCAAGGCATCACATAGCCTAGCGCAAGGGTCAGGGTGTCTGTCTCCCAGGTTTGTCACACCGCTGGGAACAGGCAATGGCCTGAGAGGAGGAGAGAGGGAAAACCGCCTGTCACCCCTCAAAAGGTAGAATAAAATAAAATACCAGAGATGGCATACATGGTCATCCGACCCTAAAGAAACCTACTGTAAGCTTGCCCTGGTCCTAAAGACACCTTGGAGGTTGAATCTCTCCCAGGCACAAGTCCTTAAGCACTGTGGTAATGGATGAGTGAAATTTCTTGCCAGCTCCCCTGCGTCCTGCTCGAAGCCTGACTGAATGGACTTAGCAAGGGAGGAAAACAATGTGAAGTTGAAGGGGAGGGTGGAGGGGGGAATTGTTTCCCTGCAGCCCAAAGCTATGATGTGCAGAAGTTATGCTGCTGTAACCAACCACTACAGAGCTCCTCGGCATAGCGGCTCTACACGATGCAGAGACATAGTAATAGTCATACTCCCAATGTGCTCCTCCCAGCTTCCTCTTTGCACCCTTTTGGAAAGAGACAGAAATTAGGCAATAAAATTCAAGGACACATGGAATTAGAGGCTCTGTCTGCAATTTGCCCCATGGCACCCTTTTGGCCTCTGGATACTTATGGCATGAGATTTAGTATTTGGCATAAAAAGATTTAAGGGTTGGGGGGGTTTACTTGAACTTGTTTAACAGACATTTTTAAAGCTTCAGGCAGTAAATACAGACTCATTTAGATTGTTTACATGCCTGAAGTTTGAGAAAGAACCGTATCAACTGAAAAAAATACATTACAAACATTATTAAAATATATATTTACATAAAGAGCAAGTTTTTTCCTGTCTGGGTTCTTTGTTTCCTGCACATGGAAAAGACCACATTAAAATAAACAAATGAGTATTTTAGTTAAATGATCACACTCAGAAATGTAGGAGAATAACTTGACAGCTCGGATACCCCCTGCAAGCTTGCTCATAGCATTGCTCCTGGCTGCTTACTCCGTCTTCTCCCACACTCTGCCTGTAGTAGAAGGAACTGCAAACTCCAGACATGACTATCGTAGACTTCTTTTTCTTTATTTTTCTTTAATGACTGCAATAGGCTGAACCACAGTCTTGCACGGATAACTGCATTGCTACTTAAAGCATCATATATCAGAGGAGAAAGAGGAAAGTCCTGTACAGTTAAGCTTCTAAATGCAAACTAAAACATCATTATTGCACTTTCTGCAGAGAAATAAGTGTCACTTGTGCTTTTCCACCCATTCCTGTGGGAGACTGTCTCACAGCTCTGAACAGTATTAATATGGAACTGAAACAGGAGTGCATGGATGAAAGTGATGGTGGGACATGCTCTGTGAAGCCAGCTTTATTTAGGAGTCTCCTCTTCTTCAAACCACCAGTTCCTACTTCTATTTACCTCCTTGACACATTACGGGACTGCATAAGGTTCAGCTGGCACATTTGTATGTACAACAGAGATAATTACACAGGTCCTAGTCCTGCAGTGGAGCCGATCTGGATGGTTTGCACAGGAACAGCTATGCCAATTTTTAATGTCAGGTCAATAATTATTGTTGGGCTGCCAACTCTTTCTACTGAATAAGGTATCTTTAGTTAATCTGGAACATGAAGAAATCATCTTTGCAGTCTAAAATTTGTCCTTAGCATTCCCATATGGTGAGCAGCTTTATAGCTACACTTGCTATTCTACCAGCCTCAACAGAATTATTCAAATTCCTGATGTTGCTTTGATGAGACTTGTACAATCAGGATCTAGGGAAAATTATTAAATAAATAAGTTATCACTTAGCTGCACCATTCAGTCGCATATGGAAATTTTCCAACGAAAGAGACTTTATGTTTCCACAGCTGAGAATCAACCAAGGAGCTTCACCATTGGTCAAAGAAGCGTTCCCAACTGAAAGCACTGCTCTTCTATCTGAGATGAGAATACCCATCATGAAGACTCTCACATTTACCCAGGATGCTTGGAGCATCAGGCGAATTCAAGAATGGGCCACAGCGGGAAACTACAGCAAAGGGACACTCTGTGCAAGTACCTTGCACTACAGTACCCTCCTGGACTGGAGCCAGGAGGTGGCATCTTCATCCTTGTGGACCGACTAAAACGGAGCAGACCGCTGGGAACTAGCATCCTGTTCTTAATCCAGCTGTATCAGTGAGCAGATAAATGCTCTCACTGCTCACCACTGTTCTCTGCTGGAGTTACCCCTTTAGTACTTGGTCATCAGAACAATCACCTTCAGCGCTGAGTTACTGGAAGAGCAGTTTCTGAGACATTCCTCAGCTGCTTCAAGCAGATTCAGACAGGTTATGGCACACAATCGTATTAATTGTTTAAATAATATGTCTGATTTCCCTTGAGATTAAATGGGGAACATCCACATGATATGCTCCAGCATTTGACTGTCAATGCTGGTAACTTCCCGGTGGAAGATATAGTTAGGGATGGTAATGGTTTGTATTCTTACAGCAGGATGCAGAAGACATAAAGAATGAAATCAAGGAGTAATTTTGAGGATATGAGTAGCAACTAAAGGGTGGCCAAAGGATTCATCTCCATGCTGCGTAACGGAGAGTGGCAGAGATGATCTCAATTTAACACTAACAGAACTGGTACATGCACACAGTACAGTGAGTTGTGAGGAATAACTCAAATCTGAGGCTTATAACTTGCGCAGGAGCCATTTCAAAACTGAAAATGGAGCCACAGAAAATGAATGCAAGCCTGTTGTACCGTAACAGGGCTCTATCTTTCAGAGCTAGTTAAAAAATTGTAATACAGCTATAAGTTTTGCTAAGAAAGTACATTCAGACATACAAGTGTACAGAGACAATGCACAGATACTGTATTTTCAAATGCAGCACCTGCTTTTGGAGCAATGCAGAAAGTGATAAAATCGGAACAGTAACAAGACAGAACAAAAAGCCTGGGTTTGTACTTTCACCTCAACACCACAGGTGTATTTACATATTTGCTTTTGGGTTTTTGGGGGTTCTTTTTGTTTTGTTTTTTTTTAAATTGCATTAAATGTATAGTGCAACTTTTATTTACTGACCATAAATATATTTTAATTAAATGATATTAGTAAAAGCAGAGAAACTCCACAAGTAAAGTATAGCATTCTTTGATATTAAACGAATGCATTAGATTTGCCGCTTTTCTACTACAGTCTAAGTAGAGTACTGTTTGATCACTAATAAAATACAATAACTGTTCTACTCATGAGATTAGCCTGAGAAATCACTTGCTGTTATGGGCCGAGTTACTCTGTTAATCCATACTCATGGGATTAACAGCGATTATATCCTTTGGGAAATCATGCAGCTTTCTAAATATATTTCTAGTTTTCTTCAGAAGTACTAGTAGGAAAACAAGAAATGAATGGAATATACAGAGTGATTTCCCATGGTCTTTGAAAAGCAATTCATCTAATTGTATTACATTTACATAACTCCTAGGCCTTTTGCTTAAAAAGTGGGCTTCTTTTAATCCATCTGTCGTACTTTATTCTGCTACAGGATAGAAATAACAACATGCTTCAGAGAGTTAATCATTAAAGACTATGAATTGCAGTTTTATGCACAAAAGGGCATAGGTACTGGCACAAATACACATTATATCATCTTATCACACTATCTGCTACACATTTAACCGCCTTTGATCTTATCTAATAATAGATATATTGCTGAAATAATCACCATTTAAATATATTAGGTTGTTTGACATAGGTACTACACACAAGGAAAATCAATAATGATTATACAATCACTAGATACAATGTAAACTGCATACCGCAAATGTCTTTACAGGGTTAGATAACATCACAGAAATCCTAATGAAAGTCAATAGCCATTAGTTTTTAGAAGCAGCACTTGAACTTTTGGGATTTTTTTACAGTAAGTAGTCCAACCTTAGGTGCAACATTTTAAAACAAATGAAGATCAAAGAAAGAATGACAAGTAGATTTAACAAATACATCTCTGGGACTGGTCAATATTTGCTGCGCTTTTGAAAAAACTAGTAAATATATATTCATCTTCTGTAGTAAGTGGAATCTATGCTAGCAAGATTATCCAGAACCTTCAAGTGAAAGTATTATTTTAACGTCTTTTTGCAATGATAGTTGAGCTAATAACCACCACCTGTTAGCTCCCACAAACTGAAGCCAGTGTGCCTGCATAAGAGGTAAGGTCACTACATGGAATTCTTTAGCAAAGCTTTATTCCACAATCTTAAGTAACACCACCAAAGAAAATGACAACAAAGTCTACAACAACTGCTATTAAATGCCTGTTCAAAATCAGAACGTGGTTTGTGAATAATGCTTTCTTCAGTTCAGCTCCTCTGAAATTGACACTCTAATATTCTTGTTCTACTTTCTGAAGCAACATGCCTGTATAATTTCAGTCTACGCATATTTGGCAGGAATTAAGATTGAACAGAAAGGACAATATTTTGATTTGAAAGGTGCAAAAATTAATCCTTTTTTTAGAGAAACTGTAGTGGTCATTAGAGACATATACAAGGTTTTATCAGAAGTTGAGAATTAAAACCATTTCACACGTTTTGGCATAGCAAGAACATAAGGACTTTCAGCAAAAGGTACAGCATTTACCTTTAATCCAAGATGAGTGCAGTTTTATCTCTACACAAAATCAACTGGTAGTTCTTGGTACTTGCCAGATGTAAAAGAAAGTGCCCAATATAATTACACTGACATAAAGGTCCTGCTGCAATTCTCACCAATAAGATATAGAGAAGATTCCATAGATAAGCAGGCTTTGAAAACAGTTGCAGAGCTGTAAAACAATTTTGTCTCAATTAACTGCTATTTTAAGCAATATACAAAAGGCAATACAGTACTATATCTCCATGGCTTTGAGTCAGACAATTTTCAGATCTCAATTTATAAGTAAACACCAAAAGAGGATAAAAAAAGTTTCTCAAAAATATAATCCACTCATTCCTGTCTTCTTATAAAACTGAAAGATTTTGGGGGTATAGAACCAACAGTTTATAACCCTTATCTTCTATCCACTCTAACATGGCTGTCAAATTTACTGTTTAAGCTTTTCTTTGTAATCACACTATTACGCACTTCATCACCTTCCCCACCCCCATCATTCGATCTAATGGTTTTAAAGGGAAAGGAAATTACTTGTCTTCACTGCCAGCACTTGACACTTTTATGGGTCATTTGTAATGAAGCTATTCTTCGGTTTTAATGGAGACCTTGATTCGGACCAGTGTGAATAATTGTCAAAAGGTGATTAATTAAATAATCACCACCACCCTGTAAAATGGATCAACATATTACATTACACTGATCCAAAAGTTATTTTATTCCTGCATTAGACTTCAAATTCTATGCATTTAAACAAGCCTTAAACTGGGCCATATAATTTACTACACATTAATTATACATATCGTGAGGCTAAAGTAAGGAGAAGTGTTTTACACCTTTTTTAACTCTGTAAAATATGCTGCCAAGGCTTATAACAATAAAAGATCCTTTGGAGGAATAATATTCCTGACTGACAACACACACACACACACACACAGAGTAAATAATATTATCTACATAAATAAAACATTTAGAAAGATCTCTGTTTCAGAAACGCACAGTTTTAGGTGAAACATGTATTTTAAAGAACGCCGCACAACTCCACATTTAGTTACATCTGAACAAGAGACAAGCATATGGTTAATAGCCTGTACAGAAGATGGATAGATATGTACTGTTAAATCATGAAATATTATTCTTTAGTTTAGACAGTCCTGTGCAGGTTCATGCACTGCTAACTCTTTCAAGTAATAAACTTTGTTAGAGCCATAGCTTTTGTTATAGCTTATTGCCTTCAGTTCCTTTTAGACAGCTGAAATACTATTAGCAATACTATTTATAATTTGCTCACGGTCTATATAAATGAAATGTCAGGATTTTGAATCACGATTTTTGAGACTAAATAAGATAACACAGCATTTTGGTTGCTGAACATTTCCAGAAGAAATTAAGCTAAAAGAATTGCTGTTTAAGGTATAAAAAGGCACAAAGCAAAGTGCAAATATAAATAGTCATTGTGGGAAACTGGAGAGAGAAGGGGTTTTTTTTTTGAGCACATTTCTGCACTTGTTCCAGTGTCTACAAAATACTTCAATAGACTGACAACAGAGTCACATTTCAGACAAACATTAAATAGCACCAACATGTTAAATGATGATAGAAAAGGCAATACTTCACAGAAATATGTAAGTGTCTGCTGTACACAAAAGGCAAATAGCTGTTTTGAACTGTGAAGACTATTTAAAGGTTTAGTGTACACCTTGGATTCCTGCTGCCTACATAAGTACAGAGACCTAAATCCACTGCATACTGGGACTAACTGATCAAAGCAGTAGTTAAATCTATCCATGGAAAATCTAAGTAGTCTTTGGAGGCAACTCTTTGAATGCAGATTAGTGATTTCATTGAAGTAGTCAATCAACTGCTTTTTTTCTGGTTGTTAAAATGTCACTGAGTGAACACAGTAGATAAAAAAATGATGAGCAAAAAATAATATTTCAACTTGAACAAACTTGCTATTTGTAGACTGGATCACATGAATCTGCTTCAGTCAAGATCATTTCAGAGGTAGCTACAGGAATGAATCCCACAAAGGGACTAAGTTTAATCATCCAATCCCAGACTGTATTGATTTTGGAACTACTTGCAATGACTATATAAATAAGCCATTTTTTTGCAACTGTATCTGGAGTCGGTCATGAACCCAAAACCTTCACAACCTGGTCCAAAGTGAATTATGCCCTGCAGAAATAAATTAATAAAACTAACACAGCTAGGCTTCTCTACCAACTTATTTTCACGTTTCAAGAGCTTAAAAATATAAAATCAATAATCATTTAGTCATAAGGGTAAATGAAGCGACATAACATCAAAGTATACCCTTTAGCCATTCAAGTCATTCTAGGTAATTTATCTCATCAAAAGGCACTGGTAATAATCCTTTCCACTCTGAGACAAGCCGCCACACAGCTGCTGTATTATCCTAGAGTAAACAAGTTTGGAGAAAATATTAAAAATCAATATCTGTTTCCTTCTATCAGGCCAGATGGCATCCATCATAAATCTGCCTTTGTAAAGAGTTCTTTAGGTTTAGCAGCTAGAGTGTGAAAGACAACTGAATTGACAATATAAAACTCAGGCCAGTTTAACAGGAATTGACAGCTGGATTTCCTTAAACTTACAATATTGAGGCAACCGAACAATTTGCTAAAATTAAACAGACACGGAAAACAATCCATTACATTAATGTGCTATCTAAAGGAAGCTTTGACTAATCTTAGACGCTCCGAATAGTAACATTAAGTTCACAGAATCCATAACAGCACAAACATGAAAGACTCCCAATTGTCATTTTTTGCATTCCTGTGGTTCTCACGCCACAAAACACAGCAATCACCTCTCCTTTGAGGGCCTGCCACACAGTCCTGTTGCTGTCAGGCAGCACGTACAAAAAGTTTTGAAAAAAGAAACCTGATTACAACGTCCCAAATACAATAGTGGCAATTCTGAATCGGATTTTGTAGCAGCTGTTTAAATCACTGTTGCACTGAAAAACAAATCTGCAAGTTCATCTCGGTCCTTTACATACAGCTTTAATGTTGAATGCTTGTAGGCTACTGATTGCGCCACCAAGCAGGCAACAGCTCTCTTCATCCTTCAGCACAAACTAGGTCCTCAAAGCCAAAAAGCCTACCTTAAAGACTGTCATAGTTCATGTTTTATATCCTGCCAAGGGATCTTTTCCTAAGTACTGCAGAAATGGGTTATCAGGTGTCCTTTTGTGAACCTGTGGAATGGGGTGCGTCATGCTGGAGAGGGCTCTTACATGCTTCTCGTTCAGACTGCACCAGCTCCCTTTTACTGACATGGACTACTCTGCTCAGTCAGCCTCTTTCGTCCTCCCATGCTGTTTTTACTTAAACAACCTTCTGTTTCTTGGGCGCATCCGGGAAGTGGGACTTCCAGCCCTAGGCTTCAAATGTGAAAAACCCAAGAAAAACTCACCCTGTCGGTGTTCAAGGTGACATCACTGCATGTGGCTTTTGGATGGATTTGAGAATCTGTCTTCCAACAGAAACATCGCTGCAAGCTTACTCACAGTGTGGCTAATCACTGCGCCATGATACAGTTTGATGCCAACTCAGTTTCAAGGTTTGAAACCATAGGAATCCAGGTCTCTTCTGGTTCACACATGACACAGATATTTATGTGCTGAAGGGGCTTCAGTTAGTCACTGACTGTAGTATAACTTACTTGTGACATGATATTTCAAATTTCATCAGAAACATATGCTTTTTAATCAATCCATCATTTTTTCTCAGTCATCTGTATTTTCCCAAAGTAGATGCACATTCATTTCTCTGTGTTGGAGAATGACTCAGACTTCACTACAGTACTCTTCCTTATGCCTACATAGCCCCAGAGTGTAACAATTTACAGTCTTGCCAAATCTGTGGCCAGGAGCAGATTAATTATTTTTGAGCTTTTTGTAGTTCCATATTTGGCATTAGCTAATAAGATAATTTGCATATTTTCAGTTCAGTTACACAAAATCATAAACGTCAGGTGATAAGGCAACATATCTTCTCTGAGAAAAGGCACAGCCTGTGCAACTTTTTTCAGTCTTAGGGAGAATAAATGGGTGAATACTCAGGGTGCCGAGGGAAGGGCTTGCAAATGGAAAACTGGCAGGTGCCTGGGACTGAGGGCAGGCTCTCTTTCCTAAGAAATGGGGAAAGCTGCTGGGATCGGTACTGGCCCGCATCCTCTGTCTCCGGCAGTACTCCCCAGCTGCTGTTTCTTCTCTCAGGTACAGCAGATGTAATGGACAGAAAGATTGTTTGTCTGGTTGCCTGGAGGAGCCGCTGGCTCTCCTGGAACAGCTTTGATAGGGCTGTGGTAAATTCTTTGTTTTACGTCAAAAGTGTGAACTCTTCCAAATCTAAAACCTAGGGGTCCTGTGTCACACAAAGGACCAGACCACACAAGTGCCAAAGGTCCCGTCTGCCATAAAATTGTCTGGCTGGCAGAAGGAGCAACTGTCACCCATCCTTTCGTCTCAGCTATGTATGCCATAGCTTAACTTATTTGCAGGAGCCCACGGCAGGCTATCAAATAAGCAAGCATCATACCAGAGATATGAGACTTGGAGGGCTTCCAGCTTTCGGGATTCTTCTCCCACTCCCATGCCAGCTTCTCTCCTTCTCACAAAGATTCCCCCTTCCCTCTGCTCTCTGATCCTGTTACTGGGTTCACAGCACAAGTGACTTTGTAGTGAAATTTGCTAGCATAATAAGTTTCAGTCAGTGGTTGAGCTGGAGGGCAAAGAGAGTCTTGTGACATAATAACATTTTCCTATGAAATTGCACCTACAAAGAGAGCTGGGACAGAGAAGCACAAAGCTGTGGGAGGAGGGAATGAGCTCGAAGAAGCACCCGAAGAAAGCAAAAGAAAAAAAGAAACGTGGTTCTCTGAAAAAGCCTGAGCAGAGGCTGGCAAGATGAGTTAGATGTTTAGTGCAGCTCTAGGTATGTTTCTGGGAATAGGATCTGGATATCAGATGACTGGAAAGTTACTTGCTCTATAGTATCTAGATGATTTGGGGCGGTGTTTCTCATGCATTTCCAGTCTCCCGTTTTCAAATCAGTATCAGTATTCTCATTCACATAAAAAGGTACAGAACGAAGGACTGATTGTGCCAGAGAAGTCATTAGATTTAAGTTATTTTCCCTTCCCGCAGATCTTCCATGAGATAAGATGGTTACATTGAAGGTAATTATATAATATATGATCATTTAAATAATAAAGATGGTGAGACAAACATGCTGGTTTTTTCCCCCTAAAAACTATAATCATTATACAGTACTATATTATGTCAATGCTAAAGGCAATGGAGTTAGGTTTTTATTAAGTAGACTTCTATAATTAGTCTGCCTATTTTATTTTCTCCAAATAATGTTGTTATTGATGTTATCATTCCCCTGAACTTAATGGTAGACAAATAAAGGTAATTATTTCAATAAGTATTGTCAGTATTAAACACTTCATTAGGTGAAGATTAGACAAAGTTCCTTCTAAAATACAATGGCTGAAATAATATTCTTTAGTATTTTTATTACTCTTACATATTTTGACTTTGTTAATAGCACTACTAACTCACATGATCATGGTGGGTATCCTCAGCTAAAAATGTTTCCAGTGGTTCACTCTAGAGGGCCTTGTCCTGGCTTAATATAGCAACTTATGAATAACTAGCCAGACTTCAAATGCCTACTTTTCAAAAAACATATTCCTTGCTTTTGATGCTAAGTTCAAGTTGTGTGAACAGAGGCTTCAACATTTGGCACAAATTAAAGATCTTCTGAGCAAAGAATAAGAAATCCACTGTAAAGGGATAACAACTACCCCACCTTACATTTACAGTTGAGAACCATTGACATTTCCTTCATTTTGATTGACACGGACTGAAGTACAGATACCGATTTCACTTGAACTTCAGAAAGTGAAGACATAATCATCCAAGTTTGATGGGAAAAAGATACGCACACTGAGAACATCATGCAGCCTCTTATACATGAGGGACATGGCAGGTGATTTAAACAGAACTTTCCATAATTCTGCGCAAAAATTGCTGTGGGCAGATGATCAAATGCTCAGAAGGGAAAAACACTTCTTACCTAGGTAATGGAGGTGAGTTAACAACATTCTGTGGCCCAGGAATAAAAAGGCTGCTGATGGGCTCAAGACTCAATATAACACAAGTTTACCTTCATCACTGAGGGTGGATACCTCTGCTGTAACCTTTTCTTTTATAACTGTGATGTCTAGTCCTGACGCAGTCACCCTGTGTCCTCTCTGTGGTCAGTGGAAGAAAAAAGGCATCTCCAGAGATGCTAAAATAAGCACCTAAAACAGGACAGCCGATCTGCCCTTAAGAAGCACTTACTTCTCTCCATTGATTGTAAGGGCAGCCTAAATTAAATAGCTCAAATGTAGACATCAAATTTTATCTAAAACTCCATCAGAATCTTACCATGGGGAAGTGATATTCAGCCTAGAGATCAGCTAAATGTCTTTGCCACATCTAAGCCTAATCACATCTAAGCTTAATCAAGCCTTAAGTTATCTCCATAGATAAAAAGACTGAGCTAATGCTAAAATTCATAAGGAAGGCATTTTCTCTGAGATTCTTTCTTACACAGAAGCCTATGAAGAAGGATTATTTTATAGACAATAAAACTCTCTATAATCGCAAATATTTATTTATACAAGCCAACTGTATTGAGCATGAAAGTTGCTTGCACACTACAGATCACAATTTTACTGGAAATCTTTATGTCTCGGTAGACAAAACTGACCAAAGCTGTAGTCAACAGGATGTTGTCTCGTCAGCCTGAGACTTGAACCTCTGCCAGAGCGGTGTTCAAAGGATACAATTGCTACATTGAGGAAAGTGTCGTCTGGAGCGGTTAGGTGATAAACGGCACAGAAAGAGTCTTTGTCATGGCAGTCATGAAAGACCTCAAAATTTACCTCTTCCAGAATGATTACATTTAAATCCATGATAAGTAATGGCGCTCCTGTGAAAAAAAACCACAGTCCTGAACTCCAGCCCTTAGCTGGACATTATTGCTGTCAAAAAGAGTTTATTTCTTTCCCGTGTTTTCATTTTGTTGGAAGTCAGTCATTCACCACATGCTCTAATTTGTTGAAATACAAATCTAGAATGGGTTTGTACAAACTGTACATGGTCAGGAGCTAAAGATCAAAAGCGACCACCCTTATTAAAAGTGAGCATCCTCTCTGCTCCTTTAGCATTTGGGCAAAAATATTTCCAAAATTTAAGGACAGCCTGATATTTAGATACCTAAAGGATATAGATCTTAACCTCAAAGCAGCTCCTGTTTGTCGTGCAACCCTCTTAGTTTCAATGGAACACTGTCACGGGGAAGAGCATTGCCTGCTATAATCTACCAGCATTAATTTGTCAGTCAGTGAACTAATCAAAAGCCCCAAAAAGCTAGGGTTAAAATCAGGCACCGCATTTCTTCTTGTTGCAAAGAAATCTGAAGTACCTATTCGTAGATAATTCCAGGCAATCTTATCACCAGTTCCCCTGATACAGGCACTTTCTATATCTCCTACAATCCAAGATTTCTTAATTTACTCACCTTAGAGCATACTAAAACCATGGTTAATAATTTAACAGAAAAGTTTAAATTCAATTCATGTATGCACAAAAAAGCATGTATATGGCACAATCCTAATTTTAAAATGGAAAATAAAAAATTCATATGAACCCATAGGAGAAACTGAACCTTGTTATTTTTAGAACTTTTTTAATGAGCATGAACTCTTTTGTTCTTTTGATAAGTATCATGAAAAATTGAACATTCCTAATTTCCACTTGTGGTGATTCTTTCATATTAGACATTTATTTACACAAATTACTGGTCTTAAATTGAATTATATTCCTGCAACTCCTCTGTTTATTGAATACTTTTAATCTTTAATAGAAATAGAGCAGCTTTCCATTTACATAACACACTTATATTATGAAATCAGGACAGTAAAAAAATATTGTTTTCAGATGGCAGAAAAAATTAAATGACATTTGTTTCATATATGTACACATATGTAAACCATAACTATACTATATATGAACAGATTAATATTCTTTATTCAAACATACTTTTTAAGTATTCACTTTTTAACTTGTCAGATAGGCTACACCTGCTCAAAAAATGTGAAATTCCATCCTAGCTTAGACATTTAGAAAAATCTTACAATTGCTTATCCTGTTGTTTTAGCTGAGATTTTTGTCCACAATCCATTGCCTTGTATATGAGAACTGCCCCCTTTGCTATGTACAGCAAGACCAGTTGTGTTAGGACTGGTCTGACTGGACCTCTGCCTCTGGAGAGCATTCAGCAACCTGAAATAGTCTGAAAGTTTTTGTATGCCATAGCTGGCCTAAATAAAAAGTGTTTGTCCTCTCCTTGAAACACAGGATGGGAGTACATTAGCAACAAATTTGGTCACCAGTTACCCCACAACATGCCAAAGCCTTAGCGAGGAATGACTAAATTATTCATCACAGTAAAGCTAGAAATGCCCTGGTTGAAAGAGCTTGACAGCTTCAACATCCAAAAAGATAGTTGGTCCTCAAAATGTTCAGGTATTTTTTCTCCAATTGTCATGATGATCAACACATTAGCCAGGCTGAGCATCGGCCTGACAAATACAGTTATATACTAGATAAAGTGTTTGGGCTGTGATTGGAAGTTAGGTGCTTGAAAAATGGAACTGATGTCTCCTAGAATTTAAAGCTATTCTTATGATGCTGAGGAGAAGGGTTCGATCTGGCAGTCCTAGCTCAGAGATCAGCAGAATCAGAATTCTTTCAGGGACCTGGGAATGAACAGAAATGTAATTTTCTTCTGATAGGCCACTCTTTCTAGAAAGGAAAGTTTCTTTCTGGAAAACTGCAGTTATAGTCTATGCTTTCAGCCTCTGCTGCAGTGACTCTCTCTTGTCTTTTGTCCAGCTTTTACATCTGTAACTCATTTTGGTTTATCTGCAACATCTGAAGTAGGTGCCAAGATAATTAGAGTAAATTAATTTCTGGCTGAAGCTGATTTACCTTGATTTGATGTGCATCTAGCAATAAGGGTTTTTTATAGTAACTCACAGGCACCTGCATTCCACAAGAAATATTTCCTGTTGCTGTATATGGTTAGTTAGCTAATATTTTGGTAATGGACATCTGAGCTTCATAGAGCTCAAAAATATTATGACATCTTAATAGACTTTATAAACGTCTTTCAGAGCTCTGCCACAGGGCTTATGGTAATTGAAACATGTACAACTTTTATAGTGCTGGTCCAAAAAAAAATGTAAACTTCTCAGGTTTAGGAATTTAGTAACTCCATAGTTCATGGGACTAAGAAGCAAATGTCTTTTTGCAAGAGATCTATCTTAAAAAACACACTTAGTATTGTTTTGAAGCTCTATACACCAAACAAGTTGGTTCAAGGAGTGACACACACATAGTTTACATAATTTACAAAGCCCTTAAAATAAATAGCTCTGATTCCAGGAATCTAAAGGTTAGTTAGTAACCGTTTAAATATTTATAAACATAGTTGAATGTTTAATAAAATTATTCAAAATCTTTTGGAAAGAAGGTGTTTTTAAAGTGAGAAAACACTGTTCATTCAGTTAAATGTAGAAATTAATTTATAAATTAAAGACAAGGATATTCGTATTCGCATATTTATCAATCTTGTATTTTACAAGTGCTGAACATAGCTAAAGAAAACACTATAAACTTTGCCACAATGATGTTCTTAGAGTCCTTGTTCGTACTTTTTTAGGTAAACAAACCACTACCATATGTGCTGGGTCACCAGCAGTCCTGATAAAATATCCACCAATGCCAGAACTGAGCTACCTTCACCTCAAGGGATTCAGAAGAAAGCTACAGCAATAATTCCTAGTCTAGAAAACTGCATTAAGGGACAGACTAGAAGAACTCAATCCATTTTGTTTATCCGAGAGAAAGTTGAGTGGTTCCTCACTTGTGTGTTGTATGTGTAGCTGAAAAGAATGTTTCTGATGGAAGGGTCCTTCATCTAGCTTGAAAAGGTATGACAGGATCTTTCAGTTGGAGGGTAAAGTGAAATAAATTCAAAGTGCGTATTTTTAATGGTGAGGACTGCTGTAGTCTGTCAGCACAAATTGTTAATTCTAGTGATGGCTTCTGCATTACTTGAAGCCTTTAAATAAAGGTTGGTGACTGTATAAAAGACATGTTCTGATTAAATCAGGATGTGTGGAATTCATGCAGGAATCCTTCAGTGAAAATCTCAGCCTTCTGTTATTCAGGCAAGTCAAAAGAGACTGCTGTAATGGCATACTCTGATCTTTAAATCCCCTTCTTTTTTGGCTGAGATTCAGGTTTCATTTGGTGCAAAGAATGATGAGGTCTGCAGCTCCAGAAACGTATACAGGATACCAGATGATCATGTACAAACCCAATAACTGTGAAGAATATGAACATATAGTTTTCTCGAATGGATTCTAGCACGAAAGTGAAGAATGGCAAGTCTGATGGCTAAGACAGTTTGTGGTGAAATTTTGTTGCAGATAGTGTTGCCCATCTTTGAGCAAGAGTTCCTCCACACTAAAGAGATGGAAACACATTCTCTCGAAGCTTATACGTAGCCCAGAAATTTCTTCGTACTTTGCTGCATTTGCACAATGATTGGAGCCCATGTATGCAAAGACATCTGAACCACTGCCACATTCCCTTTATATCAGATTTGCTGCAGCAGCTTCACCACAAGCACATTCTACTTTTCCAGTGTCTGAGGACCTAGTAACATCTATGTTGCCATATACCATGAGTGCTGAGATACACACTGCGTTATCCATCATCTTTTGTGGCAAACTCGGGATCACAGCTGCTTAGATAATGTCCTGAAAGCTGTTATTTAGGAATCTGAGGGTGATTACCTGCTAGTACTGGAGAAAATAGAGCTCACAGGGACAGAGGAGACCTAAACTACCCCACGTTAACTTCAAGGAAGAAAACACAAGAAGAGTACGTTAGCATTAGTTAGAGTATAAATGAGTCTCAGCACTCTCCTCAGACACTGATTGTCCCATTGGCCCCGGCAGAATGTGCAACCAGGGTTCCTCCTTCCCAGGGCTCTGGGATGCTTCCTGCAAGTATTTAGATGCACCTTACACAGGCGGAAGATGAGATTTGCATCTTGAACGAAAGCTCAGTGTGGACTGCCAAAAAAGTGCAATGTGCTAGGGTCCCTGGAGTGCCCCTGAATTCAAAGCTCTTTGGGACCACTTGGGGACCACAGCCGCTGTGTAGCGGTAGTATATGTGGCTTTGGGGCAGATTAATTACCTCTCTTGACTTCTAGGTGAGTAGCACAGCTGGTATCCTACTTCTGGCTGTATTCAATGTGCATAGTCAGTCTACAAGAGTCAGGCAGTCCAGAGCATTCAGGGAAATTCAGAGATCTTCTGGGACTGTAAGTCAGGTTGTCCACAAACTTCATTGCATGGAAAGGCTTAATGTAAACATAGAATTTGAAAGGAAGGGTGGCCTTGCCAAAGTTTTAAGGGTGGAGAATGAGAGCCATGCCAATATGAATCCCCTTTGCAATGCCATTGTCTTTCTTCAAACATGCACTGATACCATGAGTGTGATTGTTTTTTGGGACATCAGACTCTGCTTTGCTGACACTTGCACCAAGTTCCCAAGACTTGCACACAATATCCCAGTCTGGGACACCGATGGAATCTGAAAATCCCATTGATGATGTCTGAAAACTTTCTTCAGTTTTGCCCCAAAGAGTTACAACTAAATTTAAGAGCACGCTGCTGGGGATGAACATAACAAATAGCTTCTGGTACATTGAGCACAGAGTGAATGCAGCAGGGATCACTGAGCTGAACCTTCCCAGGAATCAGTCATAGGTGGGTATCTTCCCTTCTCCCCCATGTGTCTGTGTAACTTTATGAAGCCCTCTCAAACATGATGGTTTCACTTGTGTAAGTAACATTATGATGATTATACACTTAAGTGCCTTGCAGAGCACTTTTACCCAGTAATACAAGCAATGCTAAACAGAGAATAGTCTATTTTCTGCCTTTGCTAAAACTCATCGTTCATCATTAGTTTGTTAACAGCAAGCCGTCGGGGAGCTGGTCAAAAGCTTTTAAAGGGTGAGGTAAAAGATATCGAATTGTTAATATAAAGTTTTCCTTTGTCCTTTGCTCTGTTGTCACGATCAAAGAAAACTGGTACATTTTTGAGGCATAACTGACCTTTGTAGAAATTACTATTTTTTGGTTACTATTATGTTGTGTAACTTTTCTGTTTAACCTAATTTACTTGTAGTTTAGGTAACTTTTTCTAATCTATCATTCCCATTCTCACACTTGATGCAGTAGAGACATATCAGCTTGTTAATATATTACTTCAGGCAGTTAAAAAAATGGGATAGATGTTTTGGACAAGAGCTTAAGCATACTAATATTAAATTTCTTCAGAACTCTAAGATAAAAATGGTAGAAATCACCATAATGATATTCACCCATTAACTTACTTTAGAGTTTCCTCTTTTATTCCCTTAGTTTCGGAGTTGCCTCGTATCCACTGCACAAGAACAGAAAATCTGGGATAAATATCTCCCACCAGCTTTTAAAAATACCCAGTTAAATATATTCATGTCTAAACAACGTTCATATTCCCTTTATAAGCTAGCAGTGCTAAACTAGGAGGAGCAGTAAGCCAATGAATACACTTCTGGTATGCTTTAAGTATTTCATATTCAGCTGTTTTCTGTAGAAGTTATTACCTTTTTAAAATTCAGAATTTACATTTTACCTGTTGTAGTTGATAGCTGTAGTTTAAAAACCAATTAGTATTTGGGCTTGATTGAATAGGATTTTCTGAACTGAATATTTTTGTACTTGGAATAATCTGCTCTTTTTTTCTCTTGACTACTTCACTGTTGATAATTCTTGTACAGCTGTAAAGTACTTACTGGAGAACAGACAATTTTCAAGTGCTGTTGGAATGTGTTTTTAGTAACTGTATTTTCCAGCTTACTTTTATCATGTGAAGATGAATTGGAAAAGGAGAACTGAAGAGGCACTAGCAAAGCACTAACGTGGCTGAAGTTCGGTTCTCCATTACCTTTGTATTTATGAGCGATATGGATGAAACTTGGCAATGCCTGTTGGAAATTGTCATGGTCAGTCAGGCCTTGTTATAATGTATTCAGAGCTGAAGATATATTGACACTCATATCAGAGAGAACCAAAAGCTTTCACTAAACTTGGTTTAATATTGACCATATTGTTGGCAGGCAGACTGAAACCGGAGTCTCACTGGCAAGTGCAGCAAAACATACAGCAAGATTTTTGTACTTTCTCTTAGTATTTCTCAAAATATTTCTCAAAATATTTTTCCCAGATCTTCCCTATTTGAAAGAAACTTCTCTTTACTTGCCCAGAAATTCTAGTTTGCTGCAGTAACATATTGCTTCTGCTGATGCAGTATTTGGGGAAGCCTTTCAAAATACCTACTGCTTTTTCTGAATGGCTGAAGTTTTGAATGCTAACACTGTAAGTGGCTTCAGCTGAGGTACAGTAACTTTAATGTTTAGTTTAATATTTCAGGTAGTAGTCAAATAGCATATGATATCAGTTACAGAATACAAAGCACAGAGCAAAATGGAGCACCATGACAGTGTCACAGTGTGATGAGCAGACAAAAGATACAGGACTAAGGGGGTGAGGTCATCATTAAAAAATCTCCTAACCACTTTCCTGCTGCAGCAGGCCATGGAGGTGGGTGAATTCCCTTATTAGGTTACTCTAGGCACGTAGATAGTAACTCTACTTTCAGTGGCAGCTAGGCCAGCTAAAGCTGCAATTTTCTCCTCCCTGTTCTTGACTAGAGTTTCTGTCCTCATGCTGTGCTGCTTCTCTGCCAACACAAGGGTTTGTGTGCCCACACAAGGTGAAATGGATTGAGAAACTGCTCTGGCTGCTGGTTATGCATGGAGTCCTGGTCTGGTTTACCATCTGACAGACATTTGCACCAGCATGGTGGAGTAGGCAGCATGGGGCAAGGACAGATGGCCAAGTGTGGGAGTTGATGAGGCAAGAGAGAAAGTGTGGGGGTGAGCAATGAGAACCAGCAGTTTTGTGAAAGGCTTTTTTATGATCTACATCCGAAGATGCTGTCACAAGGCCACCACATCTTGACCTCATCAGGGTACTCGGAAGAAAATACTGCTGGCACTATGTGAGCTATATGTTCTTCTGCTTGTCTCACTGTTGGGATCCAGTCAAACAGGTGTCCTCTGAAAGTGCCGAGCGGACAGAGTATGACACAAAACAGTGCCAAAGGAGCTGCTCACTGCCTTTTACCTCACTCCAATTAGCTGAGATGTGGAGGACCAAGATGGAGATAGCCCCTGCTTAACATAGAGTGATGGGATAGAAGTGGTTATGTGTTTCATATTCTCTTTTGCTACTGCTGAAGAATAATTTAAACACTGCTCAACTGTGTATTCTAGTAACCTGACATACAGAATCCATATGTTGCCTTGATCTCTGGCACAGATGCCTCCTTTGTATATAGGCCTAGTGCCAGCCAAGAAGAGTGAATGAGTAGGTACCTGCTTAGGTTTATGAGGGTTTCTGCTCCCTGATGTGTAACAGATGAGATCAGACGTGGATCCGAAGTACCAGCAACCTGGACCTTCCACATTCTACCTGAGACCTTGGCACTTATGGTAGGGAGGTAGTTGCGACACAACACTGTCTGTATGAGAAATACTTGACACCTAGTGCAAGAAATCTGTTCACAATTACAACTGTCGAGGAAATAAATGAAATCGAGGCTCTCAGATCTGAGTCTTCCCTAGTGACTGGCTCAGCTGGCTGCTCCATCTTCATTGTGCCAGGTGAAGCAAAGCTTACCATCCGACTCTTCGCAGACATTACAGTAGGGAGCCTGGGGATCAAATCCAGAGTGAATCACAGGCACAGTGAGACTGTGCCACAACAGCTGAAAGTTAGGTGCCCAACTCTAGGACAGTAGTTCACAGTTATGAAAGAACAAATGGGGAAGTTTTGCTCACCTAAGCTGGGATTCATACTATTCAGCACACTCAGTACAGTTTTTCCAAAACAGCCCATATGAAATGTTGGCTGTTCAGTCCATCCTCCCTTGGCTGCTTTGGTTATATATATATGACATATGATGTGTGGAATGCAAAAGCAGGCCCAGCAGCAAGTTTTCTGGTTGGTTTAGGTTTTTTTTGTTTGTTTTTGTTTTGGTGTTGTGTTTTTTTTTTTTTTTTTTAATGTTCTAGCTGTGTTTTGAAATAAACCTCTCTATATCATTCGGTGTCCTCTCAGCAATCCTGGCAAATCAAATCCTTCACTGGACATTGTGACAGGCTTACCTTGGGACAGGCATGCCTAAGCACACTATCTCAAACATACTCTACTGGTGTGCACACCAGGCCACCAACATTTGGAAATTGTAACGTTAATTACAATTCTACATCCACCTGATATGCGTGGTAGCAATACAAATCCCTGAAAGCAGTTCTAATGAACCCCTCTTAAATTTCACCTTTGCATGCCCATTCCTGTCTCCTTCCCACTCTTACGTTGGATGGTGTAGCTTGTCTATGCTTTACACTGCAGGAGACCCGTATCCCTCATGGAAAATTCCCTAGGGAAAATGTCTAGTCATTGAACATTTTTTTTATTAGTTACTTTTGTGTAAAGTCTCCTAAGCAGACTTTGCTAAGTCAGCTCTAGGAACTATGGAGATACTTAACCCAGTTAGGAAATAGTAAATCAATTGATTTAAAAGGGACTTAGTTTGAACCACTTACAAGAGTAAGTGCTCCTTAATGTCAATAACAGTTGCAAAAGTGACCTCTGAATTTACAAATGTGCAATAGCTGCCTTAATGAGACAATTTCTTGATCTGTTCAGCTCTGATTGAGAGCTCCAGGGAGTAAACAGCAAATAGAGCTTGTTGGTAATGTCCTGCTGGAATGTTTTGCCAATGGAAAATCCTTTTTTTTCCTCCCTGAACTGAAATTTTTTATACACTCTGATACACCACCCTGATACAAAAATGCCAATTACTTGATCTTCCCAAGAAGATACTTATCAATGCTCTTGTAGATGAGCTGGAGTATAGGCACAAGGCAGAAGATCCCAATCACCTGCCTCTGGTGTCTCCTTCTTACTCCAGGTCTGGCTGCAGGAGGAACAAGACACCCGTGGCATCCATTTTTTTGGTGTCCTAACTCAACAGGTATTTTTTTTCTTCTAGAAAATGTAATATTTTTCACAAGCTAGGATTTCCATTTTATGTCCAGCTTTGGTGTCAGAATGTCTGCCGTTATCTCACACAGTAGCAAAAAAGGAACATTTCTTTCTTCATCTGTTACTATAATGATCATTTAGGCTGGAAATTATATGCAGGGCTCACATGCTTTATGTAATATTGTAGAAATGAACTGGTCATCCTGATTGTGACTTCAGCTTTAGTTACCCACTTTCAACTCAACAATCCTAGCTCGTGCCAGAAAAATTCAGACAGTAGAACAGCACTTGAACTTAATAGGTACATTAGCAATACAGAATCACTGATTCTCCCACTGAATTATTAGTTTCAGCCTCACTTATGTTTTCGTCCATACTCCTTAGAGTTAAATCCTCACTTGACATGGTTAGAAATGTTTTTGTGTGCACGGGAATCAGGCAGTGACAATGCACAGTTAAAATTCAGCCTACTGCTGCAATGAAGACAAAACCCAGAGGAAGAAAAGAAAAATAAAAGAAAAAAGAAAAGCAGTTTGCAGGGTCAGAAGATGGAAAAAATTGCTCTTTCCTGCTTATCTTAGCATGAGCTGGTATAGGAAAGTTGAACAGCATTTTATTGATTCTTGCCTTTAGTTTCAAACAGAATCATTGATAATATATTGATATTCTCATATGCAACTACAGTTTAATGCCATGATCCTATTTATTAAATGTAATTGTGGCTATAAAGCATTTTTAAAGGAAAAAGAAACCATTTATCTAAGTAAGGAAAGGTAAGCTAAAACCTATGCAATTATTCACCTTTTGATCTTTAAGAACCTTATTTTCTAAAGAGAATGCGTAAGTGCTGTTTAGCTTTTGGTTCGGCTAAACTGAAACCTTTGAAAGAGATGCTACGCATAAATAAAGCAAACAAACAATAGAATGGCTGATTTTCACAGCAGCGGAATTCTGTCAATGAACTGAAGCTTAGCGTTATTAAACAATAATTAAGCACTTGAAACATAGTCTTTTACACTTGCTAATCTTGGTGACTGTTTACGTTCTACTGTTTGTTGAATGGCAAAATTTATTGATTTGGCAAATTCAGTACCACATTGTAAATTTTTATTCAGCCTGTGTTCCTACATGCAGTTCAGCATTTTTAAATGTCAACTGCAAAGTACTATTGATCTGTAATTAAAAGTGCAGGGAAAAATTAGCATAGTAGAAGTTTATGTTCATTAGTACAAGTACTGTTAGGCAATTATTTAGCTTGCTTTAACATCTCTTTTTTTTTCAGTTATTGACATACAGTACGATACCCACCTGCACACTTTTATTTTGTTAAAAAGGCAAGTTGAATAGTTACCAAACAGTGGCCCTTTACAGGGTTTTTGGTATCAGCACTTTGTGGCATTATCTAAAAAATCATTTCTCTGAAGGGTTTTCTTAAATGGAAGAATGTTAAAGAAAAAGGTAACAAGTGCTACAGGTATACTCACTATCTAGAAACACTCATGGTCTAAAACCAGAAATTGTTTTTCCCGTATGAACAGAGCTGAGAGAAAAATGGGACTGGATTTTTCTTTCTAGCTTGAGATGCAGATGCACTGATGAAGTACATACTATGTAGCATGTATATATTTTTTTCTCTACTACTACTTTTTTCTTCCGTAGGTACAGCATACATCCTTTGAAAATCTTCTAACACGGATTGTGTTTTTTTCTGGTTCATCTCAAGATCAGGTGAATAACAACTGGAGGTGACTGGCAACTCTTCAGTGGCCTGAACAAAAAGCCTTCCATATCCAAGTCTGGTTTCTGGTAATTAGCACAAATTGGTGACCTTGCCGGTGCTTCAACAGAGGGGCTGAGTAACGTGAAGAGAGGACCTGCTAGGAGGAGGGGAGGAAGAGTGTGCAGCAGCTGCTGCTGTCATGCTGTCTGCTACATGACCACATGAGAGATGGGCTCCCAGGCCCTTGCCCTGGCTCCTTCTGTGAATATTCTTTTACTAGCATGCACATTTACTGAACAATCCCAACTCACTGATGTTTAAGAATAATTTGGAGTATATATAGACACTTGCAAAGTTGCCTGCTGTTTTTGATTTGTTTTGCTTTGTTTTGTTTTGTTTTCTTCAGGTATGTATCTCATAGTTCTCAGATACCGGCAACAACCCATTTTATATGGATTTTAAATTGAGAAATGACAATCGTTGCGCTTCAAATAAGTTCATCACCAACCTGCATTTCCTGGAAACGCTTGCTGGTTCCATGCCTCTCCCATGCAGCAGTTTCCCTGGCAGGACTGTGTCCCCCACCATGTCTCCGAGAAGCTTTCCACTGCCCGTGCTGTAGGACCCAACAGAAAGTTTATATGGCTCAGAATATCACATTGAAAGATGCAGTCTGGCCATTGAATCTCCCCTTAGAAGGTTCCTGAATGTAAGAACTCTTTCCATGAGGCAGCAGCTAGCATAGGAAATGCAGTTTAGGACTGCTCTCATTTAGATCCTAAGATCACTTCAGTTCCATGCAACTGTATTATGCAACTGCTAAGGAAAAAAGTAAATAAGAATTTCCATTTTTGCTGACAGGACATCCTGGATACTTTGGTTTCTTTGTTTTCTAGTGGCCTCTGAGTTTTGAGGTATAGTTCTAATTTACAGGAGATATCTGGTAAAACATTCCAGCAGTAAAACATAAAGCTTTTAATTCTGCAAGAACTGCATGGGGAGCCTCATGAGAGTCATGATATAAGAGTCCAACTTAACACTTTGGTGAACAATCTTTTTTCCCATTGTTAACAGCTTGTGATGCATCTGCTGAAACCTTACCTGGACATACGTCATTATATAAATACTTAGTTTTCACTTCTAGAGAAAAAGAAATGCTTTACCCTCTTAGTTACAAGTTTGCAAGGAAATTATAAGGAATTACAAAGAAAGTTTAGAAAGACGGACCTTAAAACTCCAGAAGAAATAAAAATGAACATAGAACCACGTTTTAACAACTACTATGTTAAAGCTAATCTCACGACTGCTATGGCTCAACAACATGTTATCAAGCATGTTAGTGGTGAGGAGAGAGAGACACAGGTGTTAGCAAGACAGCATTATCTTTGCTCAGTTGCAGAATTTCCTCAAGACTGTTTCCTTTCCCCTCATTACTCTAAACTATGGATAATGTTTTGGTACTTTTGGAAAGAATACAAACTGGTATTTTTTTGAGACCATTTCACTGAGAACAGAAGGCTCCCTTCAGGTTTCTTGAAAAGTTCAAAGATCAGCTAATTGTAAAGAATTACATTCATACACCATGCCTGTTTCTTGCTTTGTACTAGGATTTTCATGCAAGGGTTATCTGTAGTTGACTAATTTATGGAAATTGATTAGTACTGTACAATGTTTATAGCACAGCACTTTCTGTCCTTGTTCTCTATCAGAATTCTGGCCAGAAGCTATAGCAGTTTTAGAGTTTTCAGGTTGAAAATTAAAGGTAATGAACCCCAAATAAACTCCCAAACTTGTTAGTATGGGCAAGGAACCATTAAACAGTGAATTCAAAATCTCTGAAACTTTTCAAAACCAAAAATGTAAATAAAATATTTGGCAAAAAAATGAAGTCAATACAACTATATGTAATACCAACACTGAACTTTTAGTTTTCTTTTCTGATAGCTATAGAAAAATATTAGAAAAATATTTTGAAAATACTTATTTTGAAAGTTTAGTTGTGGAAAAAAAAAAGATTGTGCAAGTTATGAAGTGTGAAATTATTTTATTGAAGTGTAATGTCTTACTCATCCAGGAATCAGAGCCTTTTTTTGGACCTAGTGTAGAATCAGCTAAAATGCAAAAAAGGCTTGTCTTGCCTTGACAGGAATATTTGCCAAGTGAAATTAATATTTTTAAATATTGATTTTGGTCAAAAAGAGATTTTAGATTTCTTGCTGAAAACAGAAAGAAGGAAAAAAAATCTAGTCTTATTAATGTGAAGACAGTGGATGTTTGTCTCTCTCTGTTGACAATATTGAAAGTGGCAGTGCAGTTTCTGTAACAGCATTACACCTTGTCATCCCTTTTTTGGTGACTGGGTGATTAGTAATTTGAGCATTAAATCAGTTGGTTTTGTGTGAAACTCAGAGTAATCAGGGTATGAGTCCCTGTGAAATGTTCACACAAATTTTGCTTTTGTGCAGAATAAATATTTCCTCTGACACACACAGTAAATCTAATCTACTACACCAGTACCATGGATGAATATGGGCCAGAGTCACCAGGAGAGATTCCTGACCGACGGCATGCAGCGCTGAAAATCTTTCATACTTAGCTTAAATTAACACAACGTCTGGAACAGTCACAGTCTCACTTTGCCATTCAATGGCAATACCGTATGGAGGAGGACTGGAAAATAATGTTGGAGCAGAATCCCTGGCCCAAAAAAGGTTCACCTACGTAACCCAGTTCCTGGGTTGAGACATGCCTTTAGGACAGCAGGACTGCTACCTGTAGGAAGTGCCATTCCCTACACAGGCTTTTTAACTTGTGCACTGAAAACTTGCTTCTTCAGTAGCCTCAGATGGTGAGGAAGCATTTTCCCTTTAGTTAATGTAGTTTTCCTGTCTTTTTTCTGTCTTTCCTCTTTTGTCAGTTCAGCTGTAAAGTGTGGTAACATGGTGCTTTGTTTTTCTTTCCAACTCATCAATGCGTAACATACTGCTTTTTATCCATATACAAATCTTTGAAATACTGTAAAATAACACTAAAATATGACATCGTAATATTTTTTAGGGCTTGGAATTCAGAGGTGTTTTTCCAGGTTTTATAGCATGAGTGAAGTAACTTTTAGCGGTAAGGCATGCGCAATAAATTACTGCTCCAAAATCCAAAAGTGCCCAAATAATTTCTTTTTAAACCACAAGATGCTAACTGTACAATATGACTATGTAGCAGATCATTTCAAATCACATTATATTCTATTTCCTTTCCTTGAGTGGCATTAGAAAAAAAATACCTCAACATTACAATGTTAGAGGCTTTTGTAAAGCCTTTTGAACAGTACTGTGTTACTTCGGTAAAATACACACATGCCCATACACACACACACACACACACACACAAAATATAATCATAAGCATTTCCACTGTAATAGTAACCTTTCCATAGACTTTCCAACTTGTCTGGTCTTCCTTGAAGGTCGATTGGGTTTTCAGCTCTGTTATCTGCTAGGTGTTTGATGGAGTGGTCCAGATAACAGAGGAGAGAGCAAAGGAAAAAGAATTTTTTGAAGATCAAAAGTGTCTGTTCATTTTGTTATCTGACCCTATCTGTTGTCATAGTAACAGGTTTCTTTTAAACTCTGCCATCAGATGATTTGTCTCTATCTGCTATGAATTCTGCTTTGACTGAGTAGCTGCTGGTAAGGTATAAAGTGGGTACCGTGTTTTCCAGTTTCCTACTGCAATATTAAGAAGTGAAAGACAGAAAATTAATTCTATTTTCCTATTGGGTTGTTCAATATTCCCTTTTTCAGAAATATTGAACTGTCATCCTAATTTGACTGAAGAGAGAAAACTTCCAAAATGCTCATATAGTAGCCTCAGTTCTAGGGCTGATAGGATAGAAATGAAAATCCAGGACCAAATCCTGAGAGGAACAGTGCAATTCCCACTTAAGGCTGCAAAGCCTGAAGTTACTCATTAAATGCTCATTGCCTTCTCACAAAAGCAGGAGCAGGTTGTGAATGGCTTAGTCACAAAGGGGTCCAGAAGAACCTTATTCTGTGCCGGATGTGCATAATGGCAGGTCACTGTCATAGTTCTTATTTGCATGGACTATTAAATCTCTTCTCCCTTGGGTGACTTAATCATTATCCAACACATGGAAGGAGAACACAAGATTATAGAACTTGAACTGAGTCATCGTACCTGGTTGTCTGCCATTGCAGAAATCACAACATATTGCTCCTTTCAGAAACAGAACAAACTGACCAGCTCCACCTAAAAATTACAAGCTTTTTTTTTTTTTCTTTTTCCCCCCTCAACTTCCTCTGCCAAAAGGCTGTTCCAGAATCTCATGGCCATCGTCAACAGGCAGCCCTTCATCACCTTATTTTTATTACGTTCTCTGCCAAGTTATTTCAGTCTCCTCTTGTAAGATGGACTCTGAAGCCAAAGCAGAGATTTGTGACACTTAGAAATTGTAACTGTATGAATCAGTATATAATTAATAATGGTTAGTTAAATATAACCATACTAATATAGTTTAAACAACAACAGTGTACAAATGTATTGCAAAATTGTGATAGCATAGTCAGATACAATGTATAAGCATTTTACGTAAGTATGTGAACAATGTGGCCATCAAAGGGGAAAAGGTGTGTAGCTGCAAGAAGCACCCATGTAACAAAAAGTTGGAAGACAAAGAACAAGCACGTGGGTTAGCTGAGGACAACCCGTTTTGGGAGGGGGGTAAATAACATTAAAAATCAGGCAAAAGCAAGGAAAATTGGAGAAGACAGAAAACTAGTCCATTTCTATTCCAACTTCTCTCCCAACAGAGGTCTTGAGCCTGATCACCTTGTAATTGTGCACACTCCCAGCTAATTTGTATACTCACAGCTAAGGATATAAATGTTAAGAATTAACAGTTTTCCGTATGTAGTGAAAATAATGAAAAATGTGTAAAAACTGTTAATAAAAGGTGTGTTATTAGTGAAAGAATTTGGTAAAGTTTTGTTCCAGCGTTTAGAACTAGCCTCATTTATTACTCACAGCAAAGTGATCTCTAACACACTGATACATAGATATATAGATATTCAGTTGCAATAACTCTCCATTCTTCCCATAATTACAGCAAAGTTTTTGCTTCAGTTGACTTTACCTTTCTACAGGGCACGTGACTAAAAATATTTTCTGCAACTGTCCCCTCAGTTTATAGACATAATTTCTAAGACTTATCTCCACCTCCACAAAATTTCAAAGCCCTGAATTTGCTACCTAAAAAACTACATTCCATACTCGAGGCCTCAAATTCTCAGTCGGTTGGAAAGGCTGAAAGTTTTGAAATTTTTTTTTCTCTGTAGGCTACGGTAAGAGCAAAAGAAGTATCATTCTTTAACTAATAATTAGGTGCATGTGTTTGATACTCCTCTGATAGGGAATCATTGTCTATAGATTCTTTCTCAGTTCTGAGAGCATGAAACCCTAAATAGGAAGAACTCATCTTTATGTAAAAAATATAAAAACCTTTGAAAGATGTCTAAGATGACTACTAGAGCAAATTGTAAGTTAGCGATTTATTACTGGTTGTTAAACCCAATTAATTAAATAAATCTAAACAAGCTGTACTCAAATGACTTGTCAAAACACATGGCAACGATAAATGAGCCTGTGAAGATGAGGTCTACCAATCACAGTGATGTTTTTTGTAATATGAAAACCCAGCAGATTTATCAGCCCAGTTTCCTGAAGAAAGATGTTTTATAAAGTCAGGAGACCTAAACGTCTGTCTAATGTCTTTTGAAATTGTTAGCAAATTTCTAGCAAGTTTGGTACAAGAATAGAGATTTCAAAAAATAAGAAGTTCCCACAGGCTTTGAGGTGGCTGAATGGAGAAGGGCCTGCAGAAATGAAAGATATACCGTGGTTTCTAATATTAGAATCAGAAGATCCACATGGAAATGTGTTATGGAGGCATTAATCCATTAGACATGGAGCAATTCAGCCACAAAACAAAAGTCACAAGAAACCAGGCTTCCTAACTTCTGTAGTTCACATAACGGTTACAGCTGCTATTGATACTTGCAGTTGTGAAAAATTCCTGATTTAGGATTCCTGAAGTGAAAAACCCCTAGGCTGTCAGATGGCTGGGCTGTGATTGTGCTCTGTGGAGCTGACTGCTGAGAGGTTCCTGAAGGATGTGCAGCAGGGAGGGGGCTTGCGTATCTGCGAAGAATAGTTGGCAAAAGCGAGAAATGTGTTCTGTTATGCAATATATACATGGCAAGAGAAAGAAGGTTTGTAGAACCTCAGATTGATTACTCCACACAGAGGAGTTTCTTGAGCTAGATATGCATTTGAGTGGGCCTTTCTGTCAGCGAGGGTCTTTGGTATCAAGCTAAGCTGGGAGACAACCTGTGGCTAGCTCTCCAGCGAGTGCCAGCTTTCCTGAGCACAGGACAGACCATTACCTATTAACATTTCACAAAACGCTAGATGATCAGAATTGTCAAAGTAGCTTTTTTTAGTCACTGGACGTCGTGACGTAGATGATTAACGATATTATCATTTTTAACAGGAAATTTGTGATGAGAAATGAGTGCTTTGAGTGGGTTTACTATAGTTACAGGGAATCCACATGGGAAACTTGCCAGAGAAGCTGTTCTTCATTTGCTAAGAATAGATTTTAAATAGTTAAGTGGTAGGCTTTCTTAAGACGTATGCACCCATATATTTTGGGTGTCAGAAGTTAATGGGTTGATTTCAACTTGACTGCCATTAATGATAAAAAGGATTTTACATCTGTATTTATATTATGGCTGCTCACTCAATATTAACCTGGGTGCCTGATTTTACTTTGATAATTGATAAAAATTATCATTTTCATAGTTTTGTTCCTCAGATTCTGGTGTTTCATTGAATATTTGCTATTTAGTAATGCATTCTAGCAGTACCGCTATTTTACCCTGTAGGGGAGATGATACCTGTAGCTTTGTGGTGGACGCTTGGTCTGTCTGGATGCTCTGACGAGCAGACTGATTTCAGGCTGCCTGTAAATCCCACCTGGTCTTGTGGCACATGACGTCACTAGCTTTCTGGAATGACCTTGAGCTACATTATTTGCCTGACGTCCGCCACATGACAACGTGACATGGACAGCTGTGATATACAATGACAAGTGGAGGGCATGCTCGGTCACTCACTGTTGTAGGTAAGTGTGCAGCCAGGAGTGTCCTGAGGCAGCAGAAATCCACATTTTCCTGTGACTTACCTAAGGCCCTGCCTCGCCACGGGGGTAGAAGGTGAGATCAGGTTCTAGCATCTGTGGAGATGCTAGAAGTATAGTGGAGAAACACTCTTTTGCATGAAGGTGAAACATCTACATCTGACTACTCGTGCCTCCAATTTTCTGCCCCACCAGCCTAATTATGGCTGGCAGATAAAGTTTAGATTTAGGACTATGGATCTCAATTCTGCAAATGCTTATACATGTGTTTAACTTTAAGAATGCAGATAGCTCCATTGTGGTTTATGAAACTAGCCATGTGCTTGGAGTTATGCATGTGCATAAATGTCAGGATTGCTGCCTAAGGACATAATTTACTAGTAATCTGTAGGAAAAAGAAATGTCTTCTACAGAGGGCAGCTATTTCTTTCAGAAATGCCTACATGGGATATTGTTTTTACAATCATTTTTAGATGAGTTACTTTTTAAAAATCCTGGTTCATGGGATTTTCTTTTGAATGTTTTATGGATATATCTTCCTTTTTTTATGGAGGTATTTTCTGGCAAGAATTTTAAAGTAGTTTTCAAAAGCTAGTCAGACCCAGCTTCTTCTCTTTAGAGCAGGAGCGGGTGGGCCTGGTTCCTTTAGATCTGCAAACTGGGGAATCTACAGGCAGGTCAGATCTCAGGAGAGGAGTTTGTCATATGGAAATGCTTAACGGTCCAGCTTACATTCTGTATAGTCTCTCTTTTATCTTTTCAGGGTTTGAACATGATCCTTTCAAAGCCAGATAACCCAGAAAAATCCTCATGACTGCTTTGCTCACTCCCTGATTCCTATAATCACAGTCCAGGAGGAATAGGTTACTATGACAATATCATTGCAATAGTTTTGTAAAGTGTTTTTAAATTTTTTTCAAGTCCCTCTCAGTGCTAAAGTCCTTTCCTGTTCTGCAAAATGATACTTTCTGTCATTTTACTTATGCTACAATCAAGAAACAAAGGAACTAGAGAAATACTTTGCCATATGAACAAGCATTGCCTCTCAGTATTTACGTAAGCAGAGGAACATAGTCAGAGATATCCATTTAGAAAACCTCTTCAGCTACATGTCCAGCTATATGCTGCTGAAATATCTTTAGACAACTTTTGTTTGTTCCCAAATGTCTAATATAACATGAGGATCATGTTGTTGTGTCCCTTTGTTACACGGATAAGATCATCATCAGGGACTACAAACACTGATCCTCTCTTCCAGTTAATTTGTGCTTTTGAAAACATTGTGCTTATTAGCAAGTGTCTTCAATAATCATGAGGTAGAAGAGAGAAAACCACCAGGCAACAACTACCACAAGTCAGAGCCAAAATTTTTATGACATCTTAGGTCTATGTCATCAATGTTTCCTTTTCAGATATTTTTGGGAATTATGGTAATGTTATCGTATGTGAGAAGTGAGACCATGGATAAATTGATGCAGTTTAAGGTTTTGATTTTTGAATTTTTGTATCCTTATGTTTATAAGGTCATAGGATAATTTGTTGTACGGTTGTAAAGGTCCTCAGGAGGTCTACAGTCTAGCCTCTTGATCAAAGCAGGGTAAGCTACAAGGTCAGATCAGGTTTCTCAGGGCTTTATGCACTCCGGTCTTGAAATCCTCCATAGGTGGAGACTGATCAGCCTCTCTGGGCAATGTTACAATGCCTGTCTGTCCTCATGTCCTGAAAGCCTCATCAAATTTGCACAACTCTCTGGGACCAAGATTCCTCTCCCTATCCTCAGTTTCATCCCTAGATTTTTAGCCTGACTCTGCCTTAGTTACTGATGTGAGGGTACAAGTTCTGATCCAGAAAAACTCAGTTCATTAAAGTAAATGGAACTTCTCTCATGCTTGAAATTATGCATCTGCTTCATGCTTTGCTATCTCAGAGTCTAATCCTGAATGGTAAGAGTTGCATGGTGCAGGGAACATTTTGCAGATACTATCTACAGTGGTTAATTGTTTTTAAACACTTCACTCATGAAGGTGGCTGGATTACTAGCGTTGCTACAACCTTCTCAACCCAAGGCAAAATTCCAGGTCAAAAAGTGTGGTTATGCATTAACGTTAGATTGATGTAAGGAGAGAGGAATACGTCTACCTGCAAGTAAACAAAGGACTGTGAAGAGATAACTTGCAAGTCCATGTGTATTTTTGAAAATATTTTGCAAGTAGTTCTTCTCGGTAATAAATGCTGCGAAGAAGCTAGTGGGGTGTTACCCTAGCAAAACTCTATTGTTGCTAGTTCTCAAGACATGCTATTCAGAGCTCAGATGGGGACTATGTAGTATAACCCTTGTTTCTACCTTGATTGTAATCAAGTCAAAGTGACATTCTAAAGTTGGCTCATAGTGAAGACATTTTATTTTGCATACTCATGATTGATTACAGGATGTATAAAATGCAATATATAAAATATAACACAATATAAGAAGTGTTGAGAAAGAGTACAGCATAGTTTATATTACTAGATAAATCTTAAATGATCATAAAGCCTTTGAAAAAGGATGGTAGGATAGAAAAGTGAATTTAAAGTCACATGGATAGAATCAGATACAAGACCATGTTGGGTTATATATTATAATATTAAGATTATAATAAAGGCTGGATTCTAACAGCAGACAGTGGTTGTAACACCTCATCACTGATGAAGAAGCAGACAGAAAGAGGTAAAGGACTCACCCTGTCTGGTGATGAACCTTCTGCTGTTGGCAGAATTTTGATTTTTGGAAAGACAGTCACTGGTCCTCAGAGACCATATCTTCCCTTATCTTTTTCCAGGCAATAAGTACATTATAAAGATGATAAAAAATCCTCTATCGTCTGATTTTTTTCATATTTTGCACTTTTTCTTTTGATATACTTTACTGAGCAGTACAGGAACTTTCCAGAAATGCTACTTTTGTTGTAACACCATGGCAAACTGGCGCTAAGCTTGGCCAGATACCTGCTAAGGATAAAATGGAGGTGGAAACCACCATTTGTACCATGCCCAGATAACTTATAAGGTAAGTAAGGGAGCTGGAATCTGGGTATCTGGTAGATACAGGGAGATCAAGGCATGTGGGAAAAAGGGCCGGAAACATATGGGGTGCAGAGACCACATGGGGAGTGGGAGAGCTGGCAGGACAGCTGGTCCCCAGATGATACTGAGATCAAATGACTGAGTACTTCAGCATGGCTTAAATAGTTAGGAAGTGTGGAGATGGAACTCTCCCTCATGCACAAGAATGTGCGTGTATTGCTGCTCTAATTAAGTTTCCTTCCCTGAGCATGAGTATCAGAAGGAATCCAAAGTCATTGAGATGGTTTCCCTGTAAAGATCAGGATTTCCTCAACCAACCTATAAAAGTCTCTGAAATCTCCTAATCCTTGGAGAAACCATGCAGTTTACAGGCTATGAACCTGTAGCTCATATCGGACTTACTCACCCCCGGCAAAACAAGTTTATCTAGCGTTACTGTTGTATTACTGAAGACACACAACAAACTGTTACCCTGGCAAAACTGCAGAGTTTGTTGCTTTTAATAAAAACTGCTGCAGCTTGTTTAGGCTTAAATGTTGCCTAGCTCTGGCTGTTTTTTTCAAAGGCAAACTTATTCAGAAGTTCTGAAGAGAAAATCACACTCTACAGGAGGCAGAAATCTCACTTTCCTCCTCTTCCTGGTATGGTCTTTTAAAATCTGCTGTTAATATTTGGGAGCACAAGAATAATTCCTGTATCAAATGTACTCAGTGAAAAAGACAAAACAAATAGGTATTGCTGATAAGGGAAAACCAGAGCTCACACAAAGTGATCAAGCTGGAGATTTGCCTCTCAAGCGTATAATAGACGACCCTTTATTAAAACTTACTATTATTAGTCAGCTAATGCTTTGTAGGCATCGTAGTTGGTCGAAATGGCCATTTCAGAAAGATCTGAAATCACATGGTAGGTTAGGTGTCCCTCTAAGCATCTACAGACTACGAAATTAAGGCCCAGAGGGGAAGCGGCTTTCCCAAGATCACACGGCAACCTAGAGAGAACTAGAGATAGTTAGGGGCCCGTCCACTGGCTCATGCTGTTTCCTCCAGGAAGCCTGTCTCATGCAAATCTTAGCTGCTCCGTATCCAGGCCTGCGCTGGTTAAGTGCATGTGAGCAGACCTCGTGTTTGCACGTTCCCAAGCCTACCCTTACTCCCCATCAGCCTTTTTCTCCGTCCAAGAAGTGAAGTCCAATGCAAAGCCGTAATTCACACACCTCCAAGTGTCAACAAAGCACTCCCAGTAACCTACCTGTGGGCAGAGAATATGTGTGGAAAACTTAATCTACAAAATGGATGAGAAACTTAGATATCACCAGAGAAGAAGGAGCTGGAAAGAAAACAGTTAGGTAAATGCAAGTATGAGAGCCTCTGCCTTACCTTTGCTCTAACTGCTATAAAAATATTGCCGGTGGGGTGATGAGGTCAGTCTGGCCACAGCTGTCAATTGTCTTTAAAAGCCAGCTAGTAAAGCGTGTCTGTTTTTACCTTGCTGCATTTGCTATAAAGAAATACTTTAAATCGTACTTTTGAAGTGAAAGCAATGGGTGGAGGGGCTCTTACCTAAAGAGAAAACAAGATCTGTAACAAGAGGATTATGAACAAACCGTTTTTATTCCATTATTTTTAGTTTCATCAGTGAAGGTGGTTTCATGCTCTAACAATATTCATTCTACTATTTTCACTTCACAGTTCATAACACCCAGGTGACTAGTCTTTGCAGGAAGATTTCACATGCTATCCAGTTACAGCATATTTATTTGCCCTCTTGAAACCACGTACTCAGTTGGCGGGCTTCAACTCCCCCAGGGGAAGACATGCCTGACCAACTGACATAGACAGGGCTTAGTCTGCAGGGACGGTTGAATTTCCTTAGCATGACAATGGCCTGGGTTTTATTGGCACAGACGGTTTGTGTCAAGCATATGAACACGTATTGCTGAGGTCTGCAGGAGGAGCAGTTACAGATACTTGGCTTGGGTTTTATGTAGGCCTGCTCTTCTGGCTCGGGAATGATTCACTATGGGTCTGAGTTTACCGCGGACTACCTATGCCAGAGAACTGGTGACCTGGCTGATTATGCACTGAAGTGCTTGCCAATAGCTTCATACTCCACGGTTTAGTGTTTCCGACCTACACTGAATTTAAAATTTCAAATAAAGTGCCCTGAAACCCTCTAAACTTAGAAAAGAAAAAAAGTGTACATGTTTTCAGTACAATACACAGGTCCAATTACTTCCACCCTTCTCCTAGTTTGATTTCAGGCCAAACAAATCTTACATTTTAGGCCAAATCCAATAAAACATCTGAACGTCTAAAGACAGAAATCAAAATACCTAACATTAGGTACCAGCTTTCTGGGTTAAAATTAAAGCGAGGCTCCCAGGTAAGTAAACAGACTTTTCAGGATGGATAACAGTTGAAAATGCGAAGAAACACTGTGCCTGAAATCCTGTCCAGTTCAGCCCTAAAGGATACAGAGACCATCATCTGCTCAGGATCTGCAGCCTGAAACCATCTGAGTGACCAGATTTGGGATTCATTTATCTTAACTTGGATATCTAGAAGTAGGATAGACATCTAAGCCTGAGCCAGTAATTCTGGGGTCCCCTTGTAGTTAATGGAAAGAAACAGACAACTTCAGAGGACTATTTGTCTCTTGCTAAGAGAGGTATCTGGAAATAGGCCAGATGGATTGCGCTCAATAGGTGTTTCTTACTGTTTTCTTATTCTCTCTCTTGAAGCAAAAAAAAAAATTGTCAGGGCTAGAACAGTGGACTGAGAGAGACTTGGCTCACCCACGCTTCAGTGTACTTGTTGCCGAAGGCAGAGGTTCAAAGAACAACAGATTTTTGTCTAATAGACTTGACCCCTATGAAATGGAAGAATGATAATTTATTTCCTTTTAGGATGAGAGATAAGATGTTGCTCATGATATGAGGCTGTAATATGTACAAAAAACTAACACCAGCCAGTGAAGGACAGAAGACCAAGTCTATGATCCGATATAATGTCTCTCAGAAGATCGTTACTCCGGTTTTTGAATACTTGGATGAGGTGGGCAAGGGGAAAAGAGGTGCCAAATCTATGGGTATCCTGTACAATATGAGATATATCAAAAGTCAATCTTATTTTGTCTCTGTTCTGCCTTTTCACATCCTACCTTCACGAACCTTTAGGCATGGGAATAACTTTGGGCTCATGAGATGTCCCAACTCAGAGAAGCTGTCCTCACATATGATTTCTGATCACAGGTGTAATCTTTGCACAGTTGAGACTTCGAGAAATTTAAAAAAAAAAAAAAAAAAGCTTAAATCTCCTAAAAGCTTTAGGAGCATTCAATGACATGCTGATTAAAGCTGAATAACTTTAAAAAGACATACAGCAGAGATGTATGATTGAAAGGCTTGTTGGAATGATTTTATGCAATTCAAAGTTAATATCTACTTCTGCTGAAAAGTATAAAAAATTTGCAATTGGTTTACTGGGAAGAGGATCAGAGCTTTTGTTTTGCAGTAGAAATAATAAGGCCATTAACAAATATAGGCCAATACAGCCATGTCTCCTCTTAAAGTTTCCCATTGACTTTCATCCTATTTTCTGCAATTTTATTTTCAAAATGTTACAAATAAACTTCCTGATTTTGTGTATCGTTTCTTAGGAACAGTCTTTGTCTTACACTCCAAAAGCCTTCAAAAGTGTATTTAGGACTGTCATGAGAGAGTTAATAAAAGCTTGAAATTTAAAGATGTAGGAGAGAGACAGGATTTAAACTGGCACTTGATTACTGTAGCATTTTCCTACAGATGAATGGACTCTTCTGGGGTGAGGATAAATATTCTTGAATTTTTCTGAGGTGTTTGAATTATTGATATTTTCCACGAAAACACAGGGCTGTGCAATGAGGGCAAAATAGTTTTACCAGCCTTGAAATAATGCAAGCTAATACAGCTTATTTCTAGTTAATTGGAAACAACAACAAACCTGTTAAAATATTTCATTGTAGGTAGTGTGGCAGTTATAGGAATATTTCTTTCCTCAGACCTTCACTGCTGGTGTTTTGTGCTTGTGACTTAACAATATCCTTGAAAGAGAATATTTGTTTATGACACCTGCATGTCTAGAAAGTCTGGCCACTGCACACTTGCTGAGACTAAGAGAGATGTCTCATTAAATCTGCTGGATATATTAGACACATATTCAGTAGAAAAGGTTTAGGATTTAGTGCACAGATATAACCATAAGGAGATATTTTTGTTTCTATTGCTAGCTTAAGTGATTAAAAAATAATTGCATTAATAAAACAAAAAAGATTTTTTTAAAGAAAGATAAATAGTATGATCCTTTAATACTAAAAAAAAATACAAAATACGTGTTAGTAATTCCTAAAAAAAAGAACAGAAGACAAAACCAACAAATATTGTTGCTGGACTACTATTAATATAATTTTGTAGCGTTTGAAAAACTGTCAGGATACTTTCCGCTTTGCCCTTTTTTCAAAGCATCCTAATGCCATTTTGGCAAGTTTGATATTTCATTTGAAGGGAAAATAATAAAGTGTTTTCTTTGTATTGATTGAAGAAATATAGTGCTTATTTTTTGCTTGGTTTTCTAGTAGTTATTCAATAGGTTAAAGGGCAATACCATCTGTTTCCTAACAGGACATTTTGTGTAAGATTTGCAAGTCCTACAGGTACCTTTAAGCATGGATAAATATGCACTCATGGTTTCAGCTGGATAGTTTTTCACCACCAAAGGATGATTATGTTGTGTGCCTTGAGACACAGGCTATAATATATTTCCTGTCCCTTTATTGCATTTTGGAATCATAAACAATGACTGTTTGGCTCAAAGCCATTTATTCAGCCCAAAAAGACATTATTTGCACAACAAAAATCAATAAAAATGTTACTAGGTCTGGCTGGATACTTTGCTTAACTGTGATATTTGTCTGTCACTGATGGCATGCCATCTCTCGTAGGAGACTGGGGCCAAAACAGAGCTATTGATCCAGTCATCAGTGATGGATACTGGCATTTGGAACGGGCTGCTGCAGAGAATCTCGATTAAAAAAAATATTTCTATGTTTTGCCTGCAGCAGAGTCAAGATAACCTGAATGAGGAGATTTTCTCTTTTATATTGGGTTTCTCCTCTTGTGGTTGTTAAATGCTCTGGACCAAAGTTCATTATTGAAAGAATTAAGTCAATCTATGTTTAGCCAAAGGCTTTGACATCATATCAAGCTCTCCTGATTTAGACACAAGCTAGCTGTCCTTTTCATCACCTTAAAAGCATAGGGGAAGTGTTCTATACACACCAGTGATAGAAGTGATCTGCTGGGGTGTGCTTACACTTTTTTTCTATTGCAAAACATCAAATTATGTCTAAGAAAAACAAGACAAAAACTGATTCTCACATGTTGTTATATAAATACTGACTTATCCTTTGAGGCACTGAGTACTCTCTGCTCTTGCTTTATCAAAAGTTTAAGGTACTCAACACTTAGAAACTCCCAGTGTTTAGCCCTAGGTTATCTAATCACGAAACATCACTGTGGCTGCTTAAGAAAATATATTGCAGCCGAAATACAGGAATGTTTTAGCCTATTATCATTAAACAGTATTTTAAAAGGCTACCTGACATTTTCAAATGCATTTTAATACTTTAAAATCAGTTTTCTTTCACCAAAATAACTGATTTTAGAAATGTAATATTTTATGATAGAAAGAAGAGACTAAAACAGCCTCTTAAATCAGTCTCTCAGAAACATCTTCAAATTAAAGGTGTTCAGATTCTTCTCATTTATTTCCTTTTTCTCTTGGAGGTCTGGACTTTCACACAAAGTATGGTCATGCAAATATTCCAAGTGTGACTGGAAGTAGGTACACCTCCTAAAAATAATATTGTCATTCACAGCACTGATGGGGATTTAGGAGTAACAGATCACTTACTCAAGTCTGCTGATTTATATGTTATGACTTTAGTTCTGAATAACTTACAGGCATCAGTGTAGCCACGCTGATTTTGACAGGACTATTTGAACTGCATGAGACCAAGCACACATGAAAGTCTTCTTAGGATCCTGATCAGCAGAATGGTGGCCAAAGACACGTAGGCAATGTAGTTTTCAAAGCACCGAGTGCATTGTGAAAGCCTTAGCCTTCCATCATGTACGTAATTAAGAAAATGAAGTCTTTATTTGAAGTAAACTAAATTCCTATATAATATCAAAGTTGTGGCTACCGCTATCATTCCAACCACTGTAACATGAGAATCCTGTTGACGGTTAGAGTGGCTACCAAAGTAGCTTACTGTGGTTGTTTTGGAAGGAGTTGATAGCAGCTCTGTGGGTTTTGTTTAGTTTCTCTTAATTATAGCTCTCAGTCTGAAGACGGAATACTGGGAAGAAGTATACAAACCTAGACAACTTGTACAAACTTGCAATTTTCAACCAAGAGTAGATGGAAGGGAAAGTAATGAGCAATACCATGTTTGAAATCCGTTCTTCATATGTAGTGTGAACTACGAATTTGTAACTGAAGATCTCATATGCCAGCCTGATGAGAGGAAAAACAAGAGTGTATTGGCAACTGGGTATATCCAAACAGGAGAAAGGATACTGTTTTGCAGAAAGAAAAGTCTCAGAGCACTTCTAATGAAGGAAGTAAAAGTAATGACCACTACATTATGCCTCGTGCAAGTTATAAGATTTATTTGATAATCAATATTAGTTCTAAAGAAATACTGTGATAACTGCTGAAGGAACATTTTCTTTGTCTTTGCTGTGTGCTTAGAGCTGAAACATTTAAACCTTCATACTTATATTTATTATTGCAGGTTGTCATTTGATCTGTCTTTTTAGGTTGTTAGAAATGCTGAGAGAAATTAAACGTTTCATCCAGGTAGGGGGGAAATGGAAATAAACTGAAAAAATAGGAGTTCCCTGACAGGGTTTTTAATGTGGCCATTCAGTGACTGCTGACCTGCATTACCTAGTTTGTACTTAGACAAGGCTGCGGAGGGCAAATTTTATGAAGTGCAGATTGCATTATAGCTGCTGTATAGGTTTCCCTTCCATGCCTGCTCAAAAGTAGCAGCATCAAAAAGAGCTGATACATAACTTGTACTCTACAACATCATCCATCTCTCTTACCACCTAAACCCACTTGCTATTATCCTGTCACATATAATAAAAATGAAAATCTGACTCTCAATTAGCATAATTTTAGAAATGATAAACTTTTCCACATGCAAGAACTTTCTTTAGATGCATACAGGGCTTTTACCACATTGAGTGCTTCATAATTTAATGAAAAAGAACAACAGGAAATTTCTTCTCTTTGTTGTCTCTCTGAAGAAGCAGTTTGAAGGTAGCAATTTGTTTAGCTCTTCTGTTTCAGAAACATAATTATTAATAATATTATTAATCTCAGAAAGAAAATGTTACAGTTGTTGCTTCTTTGTCTCCTGATATTTTTGCATACTTCTACAATGCAGTTAAGGTAAAACAGTCTATATCATCTGAAGATCTGACCCATTTCAGAGAGGCAATTTGGCTTGAATGAAAACTCCAGGCTTAAACATGATGTGTGTTGGGAATGCACTTTCATGCTTGCCATCCTGCTAGAATTTTTAAAGTACACCTCATACTTTTAAAATTAGATTGTATGCTTTCTGCTAGCCACTGTTTTGACAGGTTTCCAGGACTCAAATCTTAGATGAAATTGCAATTGTTGGCAATCACAGTGCTAGAATTTTTTTCATTCCTTCTTAGAAGAAAACTAAAAATGACTAGCATTAAGGTTCTATGTTTTAACCATAATAAATTATATGTATTTGCAAGGTTAGAATGAAATGTTTTCTGTATTCCCTTATATCAATAATAAAAAACTATATAAATTATGAATATGACACTATAGATGTCTACACATATGCTTTTGCATTAGTTGTCTGTGGAAATATCCTATTATTATTTAGATCTTTTTTCTATTAGGATTGTGTGCTAACTGTGAAGACTAATGTAAAAATCATGTACATTAACTGAGTTCAGTTCTTCAAATGGAAATAGCATAATAAGGTAGGTGAATTAGCTTTATCCGAAATAAAATGTTCAGTGAACTGAAATCCCTCTTGTAAAGGAATGAGACTGTTGATGCCATCTGATTTTTTCTAAGGTACAGCTGTGCTTTCAGCAGCAGATTTTTTTTCCAAAAAAGCCCGATATTTATGACAAACATAAGAAATAGGGTTAAATCTCTAACAAACTACAGAAATGCATTAAATATTTTTTAAGTTATTCTCATCAAGTAGTTAAGTACTTTAAGAAGGTGTTACATATAGATTATGCTTAAGGAATGTAAATAGGGATTGTAGCACATGGCGAAGATTTAGTAAATACTTTTCTAGTCCAAAATCAATGCCATCGATTGTCATTAAAGCAGCAAGCTAAAAACAATGAAGTGGTTTCTAATTTTCAGGCTCCTGCTGGAGTCTGCTCTATCTCTTCCTTTTTCCAGTTAAGAGCATCATTAAATGGTAAGAGCAAACAGCATATTGAGAGGCCAAGTGTTTTATTAATTCATCATCAGAATTATCTCAGCACATTAATATTAATAGCCTCAAATTGGATTTCATTTAGGAGGTGAAATAAATATGCTGATAGTAAAAGCCTACATAGCCAATGAATCTTTTGAAATGGCACTTACACAGAGCAATACTCAAAACAGATTTGATAAGTCATGGTGACTTCCTTTAGCATAGGGGCACCTTCCAGGTAAAATTTCATTCTGGTCTGGGACTCACTGAAATTTTAACTTCTAAAAAAGGCTTGCTTTCTCTTTTGGAAGCTTGTTGCTTAAATGTCTGAGACAAATGTGGACATGTATCCCTTCCTTTATCTGACACCTCTTTTGTTCCCTTTGTTGACTGTAGTAGACAGAGTCACAGACTTTGTGGCTGTTTATAGGGAGAAGTGCTATGCCTAAGTAAGTGCCGAAGAACACGAAAAGTCCCCCATTTGCAAGGATACCACATGGCCCAAGGAGGAGATGAGGCGAAGAGTAAAAATGAAGCTGTAGCTGTGCATGGACTTGGCTAAAGGCACCGTAAACACTTCCTTATCTAGTGAGTAAGTGGTGATAGCTCAGGCCTTCCCTCTCCCCTCCCTTCTCCAGTAAACCAAGCTGTTTCTATACCATCTTGTTACCAATGCTAATCCACTGGCTAACGCCACTGCTCCTATGTTAAACTGGAAAAAATAGCCACTCAGGAGGAAAATGCTCTCTTTTTTTTGTGTGTGTGTGTTTTTTTTTTTCTTGAAATAAGGTGCCACACCTGCATTCCAGCATCTTACCTAATACAGCCTTTTGCAGGAATGCCAGATTCAGCCAGATTTAGGTCATACAGACAATTCCACAGCCACCTTCACCACTCAGTTATTTCCTGTTGTTTGTGGCTTCAAGGGCACACTCACATTTGTTGAGGACCATCATCACATGGAGATGACCCAGTCACAGTGCCGTTCAGTCATTCAAGCAGCCTGCCCTGGAAGCCCAACAGCCAGAAGGCTTCCTGACTTCGGGATGCTTCTTGCTGCTAGCAGGGAGACACAGATTAGTCAGACGCAGGCACGGTATATGCCTTGGGGTCTAGTTACTGGAGCCGCTGGATATTGAAATGCTAGTTTAATTTTTCTGTTCTACACTGCTTCTTAAGAGAAGGTTAAAACAAAATTGCACCACGGAAAATGTAATGCTGCACAGAAAACTGAACTCATGTCCTGAGCCAAAGTGAAGAATCCATTCACTGCAGGGAGTCCTTCAATTTGTAACCAGCATTTGGGGAGTGTAGAGTCACCCCCACAGAAATGCGGGAGACCTTGAGCATGGGTTGGAACTTGCTAATGCATACCCATCTCTGTATGGAAGACAGGGACAGGGAATATCTTCTTACTTAGCCATCATGTAGCTTACGTGAGAAAAGGTGGAGAATACAAGCAGGGCAGCAACCAGCCACTCCTTCCCGTAGCCGTAGCGTGACAGCAGGTTTGTGACACTGAGTGCAAGTGTTAGGGCCTGGGCTTGCCTTTGCCTTGGCAAGTGAAGGCAACTAAAACAAACTGGAGAATGTGGCTCAATTCATTCGTTTCTACCCTGGACTCTTTCAGTTCTCTGTGGTAGCTGGACTTCATAAAAATGTTAACACAAAGTAAATACACTCTTTTGATGTTTTTATATTGTTCAAATGTATTTAATTTAAATAGTTCAGATGAGAAAAGCAACAGTGATCAGAAGAGAGCAAAACTAGCTATGTCCCAGGCAAATGATGGTAAACCTGCCCTGAACAGAAGCATCGTGATCAGGAAAAATGCATTTGAATATTCTGCCTTCATCTTGCAAGCTTCTCTACCATAATGGCCACGCGTGAGGACTGAGGTGTAACTGGATGGATTTTGGCACTGCTGAGCAGCGGAGAGGCAGCTCTGGCAGCTACAAAGTGCCCACGACACCGTGTGGCTGCCTAGCCACCTTTTAGCTAAACTAACAGAAAGAACAGCTTGAGGAAGGGTTTGCCCCCTGCTCCTAACAGACTTAAGTTACTTTTACAGCCATAGATCAACCTCCTGCAGCTGAAGGTACTGGCTGTCCCTCCAAACAAATGACAGGCGTGAAGATTTGTCAGTGCTTGAGGCACAGCTGCTAGTAAGAAACAGAGCCTGCGTTTTGGGTCGGCCTGAAGTCTGAATCCCTCATTTCAAACAGCCCAGCTTTACATGTTGTATAAGCATTTTAATGGGAGCTTAGTTTAACAGCCTGCTACAGTCCACATGAGAAAATGGACTGGTTGTTTCCATCCATGATACAATCCACGCAAACAAGAATGAAGAGGCTTCTGTGAGGGACCTCCTCCCCTCCACCCTCCCTTCTGCTACCAGAAGGGTACAAGGAGATTACTCTTGTGGTTGTGACTGTGGACTGAGAATTACAACATGATTTCCTGGCGCTGCCACAGATTTGTTGTCTGTTCACTTAATTTGTCCATGTTTTGGATCCCAACTGACCTCACAGAAGGATTCTTTCTTTAATGCAACCACAATGAGGATGCTTTCTTTAATGTTTGTGAGGGGCTTAGTGTCCCTGGCGAACAGAGCCATGCAGGGCCCTTGAGACACTGAGATTATATAAGTTTTATGTAAGTCGTCCTAGTCACCTCAGAATATCTGGGCTCTTCCCCACCAGTGAACAAGACTTGCAGCCTACAAACTTTCAGAAGTGATAATGGAATTGCAGATTCGAAGCATTTATCTGCCAGTCTGTGTTGGCATAAGCCTCAAACATTGTTCTCAAGCTAGTGCTCCTGAAATTTATTATGAACTAAAAGAAGTTCCCAACAGCCTGCCACTATTACTGGAGAAAGAATGTACAACAGGGACTGCCATTTAGGCCACCATTTGGAACGGCATTTAGGAGCTGCTGCCTGGAGTTGACGTCCAGAATAATGAGGCTGACATTCAGAGGACCCACCCAGCAAGCAGAGGCAGAAGTGATCTAATTGTTACTGCTTTCTTTCTGACTTCCCCCCCGTCTATCTTTTCCTGGCTTTTCCCCAAAATAAATTACTCTAATTGTAGCAAAAGTCTGGAATGGAGAAGGGTTATTCTGTTTAGTTTCTGAACTGGTATTTTCAAGTTTCCTTAATGACTAATATAATGGAGCGGTTATTATCAAAATATGCTTAGTTCAGAGTATACTAAAGCTCTCTTAGGACCCAGTTTAGTATCTTTTACAGTTCAGCCAAACCAAACACGGCATATTCAGGTTGCTTCTTACTTTTTTGGTGGCCATTTCCCATAGCACAACAGGTAACCAAATACCCAGTAAGACTGTATTGACAGTCTTCATTGCTGCTGGTCGGAGCAATAGCAAAACATTCATATGTCACACTAGGAAAATCAAAAGGCTCCTTTTTGTCCATCACTCCTCTCCTGAGGCAGACAGCAGGTGACCAGTTACTTATGAAGTCATACATGTCACTGGCTACGTCTCGTCCTCAGTTCTGTCATGTGAGCTCTTCTGTTGTACGGCAGTTTTCTTCTCCCTTCCATTCCTCATTTCTTCACTGTGGTGATGCAATGCCTGCACATTTATAAGGCAAGTCCATGATAATGTTTACACAAAAGCTGATACTGCTGGGAAGTTTCTTGGGGCTACCATTTTTCAGCTTCATGCAAACAGCTCTACTTGTACTCAATGTAAAACAGGAAGTTTCTGCCCCTCCTCATTCTTCATGAAAAGTTGTGCATCACTTCCACATTCTTTTAAACTGAAAATTCAGTACCTATTACCAGAGAAGATTTTATGAGCAACAAGAACATTAACAGGATTGCAGCTTCATAAATACTAAGGAAAATAAACCTGATTGATTGACAGGGGAAGTGATTCTCATTCAGATAATTCAGAAGATCTTTGAACTATGTTTGCCTGTATGAACACCTATTCAAACTGAAGAGTAAAGGCAGAAGTTTCCCTCTGAAACACCCAAAATTTAATGCTCAAGTAGTGGCCTTCCACGCGAGATGGATGTGGAGTTTTCTCTTCAAAATAAGAGTCCTTGCCTATTTACTGATGCTGGTGCAGACAGGGCTAAACTTCTCTGCAGGCACCTTTTGCTTTGGGGGACAAGATCTTGAATCTCACACATGGGTCCACACCTGGTCATATTCATTCTGGTTTTCACTGGCACGTTGGAAGTTTGATATATTATGGCCACCAAGCAAACATTTATGACCCAGACATCAGTCAGGCTGGCTGCTCCAGCCTCACGGTCTGGCCCGATTTTCAGCTGAGGTTCCCAGATTTCCTTGCAGACTTCTATAGTCTGAAGAGGAACTTCTGTTTCAGCCATATGCTTCTGGTAGCAGAACTTAGCTAAATGGGTGTATGCTGTTCTGCCATAATCAAATCTCTTTCAGGCCATGCAGATTCATGTTAAAGCAGGAAAACCAAATCTGATCTGAATCTTATTTGGAATGACTGGAAAATTATCAACTGGTGTAAGGAAATTAAGGATCATATTTTCTGTCAAATAGCTGTGAAATAGCTCTGATTAAACAGATAAACAAACACATACGCACACAAAAAGTCATATTAGGAGCTATTGTAAAAAAGGATATGTCACCTGATTCTCAAACTGCTCATTATGGCAGAGCATTTCCAGTGTCATTGATGAAAAAAATGAAAAATCTTTTTCTTCTTCTTGATATTTTATCTTTGTGTGTTGGAACATTGATAACTGAGTTACAAATACCTTCATTTATGTCCAGTGAATGTCTCTATTAGTGTTTTAAAGAACAGTCTGTACTTGAAGTTACATTCACAATGGAGTTGGACAAGGAAGGATCAAGGTTGACTGAGACACAGGAAAAAAGAGAAGGAAAAAAATGGTCATATTTTAATACAAAAGGAAGCTGATAATGGACTATCTAAAGAGGCTTTATGAGTGCTTAAATATTTTCATTGGTGAACTGGATGAAGGGCTAGAACAGCTTTGCTGAATTGCTCAAGATTGCTTGTGTCTTAGGATACGTCCCTAGGAATCCAGCAAAGCTAGGAGAAATGTTACCAATGAACAAGACAAGTACCCTGGTCTTTGAGTTGATACTGTTCTTAAAGGTTTTTTTAACTGAATGCACTAGAATTGTTCAAGAAAAGCCTCTAGATCTTAGTAGCTCACATCTGTTCAGTACAGTGTCAGAGCCGAATAAACAATATATTTAGTTGTTTTAAGTAAAGGATATATAAAACTCCAAACAGCAGTCTTGCAAGAATACATATGGGCATGTATGTGTGTAAACATATATATTTACGCATATATGTATTACACATGTATACAGCTCAAATTACAAGTATATATAGTTATGAAATGTATCAATATTACCATTGTTTGCTTTTATTTTGGTGGCCACATGGAGTCTAGCAGATGTTTTCAAATATCGTCTTTAGTCAATGTATTTTCCAGGCCTCTGCTGCATTGTTAAAAAATCCACACCAGAACATCAGCTCTAATGGTTAGAAATGTTCTTTTTATTTGCTGAGAAGATATATCCATGACCAATTTTTACATTCTCTTGATCTTGTACAAGCATATTTAGTTATGACAGTTCTTGTCTTTCCATGGTGTTTATCAAGTAAATGTATTTATAGAAAATAATCATATGCTGGCCCAACTTTTGTTTCACTAGCCTCTTCTTTTAAGATGCATTCTTTAAAATCCTTTATCATCTGAGTAGACTGGTTTTGCATTGAAATTACCATTCAAAACATAATCAGAAGTAAGCCTGATATTCTAATGAAGTCTTAGTAAAGACTTGTACAATGGAATTAATATTTCCTTCTCTTTACTTGAAGTACCCCACCTGCTGCCTCCTGGAATTAAATTGTTCATGGCTATACAGTACTTAAATTACTTTATCATCAACAATTATGTCCAGTTCCCTTTTCATTTTGTGAGACCCCAATCTGTAGCAAAGTGTCTTCTAATTTGTCCATAGAAGTTGTGATTTTGCACTTTTTCTTAATAAGACAGTTAATAATATTCTCCAATTCTTGCTGCAGAATTCTTGGTCTTTTTAAATATGGGCAATGGACTGAAACTGTGATATTTGAAAGTTTCATAAGAATACACCTTGTCCTTTCATTGAGATGATTTGTAATCATATTAGCCCTCATTGTTAAATGGAGGATAAAGTTTCAGGCATCACTACTGGGATCTGCTGTCGCAATTTTTATGCACCTAAGAAATGTAAGCTTAGATTGACAAGAATAACTGATGAGGAAGAAATAGAGGTATATATAGTGACTGGCAGAGCAAAAACTAAACAATGCAAAACTCTTCTGCTGAAACATTTATACTGGTGCATTCACAAAACTCAATGAAAGGAAAGCAAGGCCGAAGGAAAAGCAAAAATATTTTCATCATTTTTACAATTCTATCATGCAAAGTACAGAAAGGGATCTCTTGCATTGATATGCAGATATAAACAATATGTGAGAAAGATTCCATATGTTGAAAGAAGAACAAGATTTGAATCTCAGCAGAAAACGCCTATTTAGAGACTTTTACAATCCATATTACCATGGAAGGAGATGAGGAAACTGATGATTCAGGTAGAGTCGTGGCACCCTATAAACATTCAGATCAACACAGGCACTATAACATAAACACTTTCTGCTAGAAACAAGGTAGAAGAAATGTGTCAAGATTTATCAACAGCAAGGTGATGTGATAGCATCATCTTGTTAACTCACTTAGGAACGCAATCTCTGCCACAAATAGATTAAAAACTTTTTCAAGCAGTAGCAACAGTCTGATGTACCCATATTTCTTTAAGTGTTTTTATTGAAGACTCCTGTGTGTTGGGTTCGAAGGTGAAAGTTGGAAATTCCATTATCAGTAGGAAGTAAAATTGCCACAAGGTTCTCTTTTTTTTTGCGGGCGGGGAGGTGGAAGTGGAGAGGGGTGCAGCGGATATTTCTTCATTGTTTCCTAACTGGTTTAATCTTTTATGTGTTTCTTTGCTACTATGCTAAAAAATACAAATGTTGGCTTTATCATCTTCTGGAAGCTTCACACTCATTACAAGGCTAGATACTATTTGAGAGTACAAACTACATGAACACTCAGTGGCAGTATCGTGTGGCCCTGTGACGTGTGACAAAGTGGACAGTCAGGGCTCATGATAAGTGGCACAACTGGACAGGTGCTGAAACTGTGCAATGTATTTTACTATTTTAGAATTTTTTTCTCCTATCTGCAAAGAATGACTGATTCATTTTAAGGCGTTCTGGAATCCAGGCTTGAGTCAACATTGCATATGAGATTGTGCATTATGACAAGACATTCCCATTTTGAGCTTTACTGAATAAGCACTAGTCTCGTAAGCAGCGAGGGAAGTTCTCCAGCTTGCAGGTAGTTACCTGCAATGACACCTTTCTTAAATAGAACAGCAAGTATCTTTCTATTTGTCTCAGCTCTTCCTTTGTTCTTTAGGCAGTCAATCTGACGAACAATTGTCCTGGTTTTGGCTGGGATAGAGTTAACTGTCTTCCTAGTAGCTGGTACAGGGCTGTGTTTTGGGTTTACTATGAGAAGAATGTTGGTAACACCCTGATGGTTTCAGCTGTTGCTCAGTCGTGTTCAGACTCAGTCAAGGGCTTTTCAGCTTCTCCTGCCCAGCCAGCAAGAAGGCTGGAGGGGCACAGGAAAGTTGGGAGAAGGGGACACAGCCAGGACAGCTGACCCAAACTGGCCAAAGGGGTATTCCATACCATGGGACGTCATGTCCAGTATATAAACTGGGGAGGGAGTTGGCCAGGGGGGGAGAGCTGCTCGGGCATCAGTTGGCAAGTGGTGAGCAATTGCATTGTGCATCACTTGTTTTGTGTATTCCAATCCTTTTAATATTATTGTCACTTCGTTGTTGTTACTAGTGCCCATGTTAGTTTCTTCCTTTCTGTTCTATTAAACTGTTCTTACCTCAACCCACGAGCTTTACCTTTTTTCCAATTCTCTCCCCCATCCCACTGTGTGTGGGGGGAAGTGAGTGAGCGGCTGCCTGGTGCTAAGGTGCTGGCTGGGGTTAAACCATGACAACAATTTATAAAATAATGGAGTATGATATTAGCCAAATGGTTTACACAGCTTTTGCACATATGGTTCTAACTATGAATCTAAACCCATAATTTTGCATTTTCATTCTATATACAACAGTAATTCTAGATACAATTGTGAAAAAAATACAGACCATTTGAGAATAAAGGAAGATTTCTTAACTTTGTACACTGAAGGGTATATTACATTTTGGTCATGCTTCCTGCTGTACTCAATCTAGGAGCAGCTTCCTCAAAAGCTAGTAAACACTCAAGAATTGTCTGAAGTAAAAAAAAACCTAAAAGTAACTGACAGGTCCAGTGAAGCAGAATACTCAAAGAAGATTAATCAGATAGAATTTGCAATAACTCAATCGTTGTACCAAATGTGATCAATGATAACAAAAGAAACATTTAGCCAAAAGGGAAATAAATATCTGTGGTCCTCGCAGGAGTCATTTATTGATTGAACTTGATTTTTCAAGTGGTTTTAGTATCTAGGACTAGAGTCAGGCTGTGAGTAGTATGAGGCTCAGTGACATAGGGAGATTATGCTACAATGTTGTATTTATTCTTCTTTACACTTTGATTAAACTTGTCTTTTAGACACTTCATTTCACTTGCTGTCTTAACAACATTTTATACTTAGGTATCTTTTTAGAAGAGCACATATGTACAATATACAGTCAGTTTTACCAGCTAAGGTTATGCCATGTGGAACTTCAGCATATTAATTCTTATTGAAGTCTACGAGATAGATATTCAAGGTTAAGTATATTTAAGTGTTGTCCTGAATACAGATGATTTTAGGTTATTCTTTGACTGCTTTCTTATATCAGAACCCATTGTGGAGTGTCTCGGACCTGCTGGATGAAAAGTGTGGAAAGGTCTGATGAGGATTTGAATGCATTGATGTGGGCATGCTGACAGAAGCATACACAATTTATCAACTATTTTTAAATTGCCAGAACTGCTCTCTAGAAAGCATATGTTCTGTTAGGACAATAGGTATTAGCTAATAGACATTATTCTAGAGTAGCAAGCTGAAGAAGTATTTATAATGGGTACAAACGGGTATTAGAGACAAAAGAATGTGATGCATCAGTATACTCCCCAACAGCAGTAATTGGCAATCATTTGATTGGGAAATCTCTTAGATTATAAATTATTGGTTGTCTCTACGGTCAGATTACAAGGAAACTGGGGATGGGGAGATAATCCCACTTGTTTGCAATATTATTCTGCAAAAGGATTGTAGAGGGAAAGTACACAAAGAAAAATTTAACAAGGGAAGGATTGTTTTCAGACCAGGTTCAATACAATTCAAGATGTTGAAAATTAGGAATTAGACAGAATCTAGAACACTGAAAAGAAAAGGGAAATTAGTGGATATATAAATCATTAAAAATTCCTGTATACAAAAGAAATAAGACTAGATGAGAATATGATTCTGGATGGACTTAACCTTAGAGAGTTAAAAGTATATATGAAGACAGCCGAATCATCCCTGAATTTAAATAAGCCATAAATGAAAATTTTATTAAAATTCACTGCAATCATTAAGATAAAAGAAAAATATTTCAAATGTCAAAACCCTGTAAAGGGATAAAAGGAAGCAGCAAATCTAAAGAAAATAGCCTTGTTTGTTTTCAAGCATAAGGAGAGTTCAAAGAAATCAGATTAATAGTTTCAGAGACTGTAACAATATATTGAAACAACAACTGAAATAACAATATTGAAATAACAATATATTGAAATTTATTCAAAATTAAAATTTGGTCATATAAAAAGGTCTGGCAATGACCCCTTAAAATTCAAGCAAAAGGAAACTCCCAGTTTTGGAATTCTGAGCATCCAAAGTCCAGTTGAAAACCTGTGTTGCCAAGTAAGAGGAGAACAAAATGTCAGTACCTAGAATACTTGTGGATAGCAGTCCAAATAAGAAGGTGATTTGGTTTTGTTTCAGTGTATTTGTTTTTTCAATATATTTGAAACAGGAAAAAACACAACAAAAAACATTTTCTTCCATAATCCCTATTAGATGTAAGTATTATCCATTTCCTCACATTCACTTCTGCCTTAGGGTTCTACCTATCCACATATTGATTGATTCATCAGGGACTTCTTACAGGCATGTAGTTTTTTTCAGGATAGTGAAGTACATAGCTTTTTTGACTAGATCCAGAATGTACAGGCTATGATAAATCCTATGTCTGCCCCTTGTTTCTCATCAGATAAACCATTATTTGATTTAGATTTTCTAATGGTACTCTATAAATCAGCAAGAATACAGTCATATAGCAGAATACATTGTCTGAACTGTTTTGCATTTTCTGACTATGATCATCACACGATTCATGTTTTCTTTGAGTATCAGCCTGATAAAGTCTTTTCTTGGTAGAAAAAGCTAATCAGTTTTAAAATGAGTAAATTTCTATGGTAATACACCTAATTTGACAAGAATTAACTGTACGCTATTTTACTTATTCAATAAGTGGAAGGCATTTTATTTGTAATTGCATCTCCCTACCTTCTTACTCATTGGGAGATATTTGACAGTTTTCCTTTACTGTGGCAGCATTTTCAAGATGAAGCTTCTGACTTGTACATATGCTAATTTTGAAAAGATGAACTTTTTCTATTATAGTGTTAGAGTGCCTAACAGGGAGAATTTCCACAATGTTCTTGGTGAATAAAGATGTCATTAAAATCTGAGCTAATAGGCACTGAACCTGTACTCAAGTGATGTTTGACCTTCAAGACTTTGCATAGTCAGTGCTGTAGCTGCATGCAGCTGTAGCAGAGCCGCAGGAACCTTAGATTTTTTGCTTTGGTGAGAGTGAAAAGCAGAGACTAGAAGGCTATGCAGTGAGAAACAAAGGGCTTGAATAAGATATGAGAAAATGCATGCATATCTATTTCTAGAAGTAGGAATCTGTATTACATGGGAGCCTACAGAGTTGTAGTGTGCAAGAAGAGGCCCCAGGGGACTGCTTCTTCATCTGACCAAAATAATTGAAATAGGACATTGCACAAAGAGAAAATTTTGTGATCACTCATTCTGTGAATTCAAGATGCTCACTTTTCCAATGTACCATGTCATTAGAAAGAAAGGAATACTGCATCAAACCGATGCTGTCCTGGGGTTTACAAAGCAGCCAATTACCTTGTTATACTGTAATTTGCAATTTACGCTTAAAAATCTTCAGTAGCAAGGAAAACCTACATCAAGACCCTTAAATATAGTTTGAGTCTAGGGTCCGGTTTTCCAAATAAACCAAAAATAATTATCAGAAGTTATCAATGGGGAATGACAAAAAGGTTGCCATCATCACAAGGTCTGCCATACCAAGGTCCTTTCTCTTTCTGGCTAGAGGATATGAGGAAAAAAAACACAACTACTTCCCTTATCAACTTGCTAAAAAAGAGGAGGACAGGAAAAAAAAGAGGAGGACATAACATACTGGACAGCTATATAATACCAATGAAAATATCAAGCAGCTCTGCCACAGTGGAGGGGCAATGGAAGTTGTTGATGTTCCGCTCCACTGTTGCTAAAGGTTCTGAGATCGGAAGAACCGAGTTCTGAAGTCTTGTACGTTGCTTGAGGCACTGGGAGTTAACTTCACAAATCACAGCATTATATTCTTTCCTAGAAGCTTCCTCATGAATGATAGTGAGCGTCTTCACAGATGCCTCATGACACAGGAATCTCACATCCTCTCTGTGCCACTCATTTTAGCCTTGAAAGGACTAGTGTGTTGACATTTCACCAGGCATTATCATGTTGGCTGTCAGCATGTAAGAAAACTGCAGGAGGCTTTAGGACTGCATCTGCGTGTACAGAAAGTATACATTCTAGATGACCTGGAAACACATATTGTAACACAGGATGGGGAAGGAATGAGAAGGCCGAATGAAGCTAAGAAAAAAATGGTAAAATTTCACTAAGACGCACTAGGGAGAGCTGGACATTTCTGTGAATATTTCACAAAATCACTGAATCTCTCAATCACAGACCGTGTGAGGTTGGAAGGGACCTCTGGAGATTTTCTAGTCCAACTCCAGATGAGTTTTGACTTTCCTAAATTCTTCCCAGCATTTTGTGTCTCTACATTTGTCCTGGGCTGCCTGACCCTCCTTCCGCATTCTACATACTTCTTTTTGATATTTTAGTCAAAAGCTCCTTGTTCATCCATGCAGCCCTCCTGCCACCTTTGCGTGATATCCTGGTCATGGGGGTAAGCCATTCGTGAGCTTGGATGTGATCCCTGAAAAACAACTAGCTCTCCTGGAACCCTTTCCTCCCCACAGCTGTCTTCTGTGGGACTCTTCCAAGCAGGTCCCTGAATAGGACAATATCTCCTCTACTGAAGTCCAGAGCTGTGATCCTACTTTTTGCCTTGTTCCCTTCTCTCTAGATCTTGAACTCCCATCATCTCCAGGCCAGTGCAGCCAAGGCTTTCCCTGACCTTCCCATCTCCCACAAGGTCTTTCTTGTTTGTAGACAGCACGTTCAGAAGAGGACCTACCTTTGTCCAGTCGTTGATGACCTGTGTTAGGAAGTTGTCATCAAGGCCCTCCACAAATTCCCTGGATTGCTTGTGGCCTGCTCTATTGCCTTACCAGCAGATACCAGGGTGGTCAAAGTGTCCCATGAAGACAAGGATATACGAATATGACACTTCCTCCTGTTGTCAGAAGGGCTCATCTGCTTCTTCGTCCTGTTAAGGCAGCCTATAGCAGATGCCCATGACAACATCACTCATGTTTGTCTACCCTCTAACCCATAAGCTCTTGACTGGTTTGTCATCCATCCCAAGACAGACCCCCACATATGCGTGCTATTTTTTCACATGAAGGGCAACTCCCTCTCCTTTCCTTCCCAGCCTGCCCTTCCTAAAGAGTCTGTACCCATCCGTTGTAGTACTTTAGTCATGGGAGTCTTCCTACCACATCTCTGTGACCCCAGTATGATCGTAGCCTGCACCTATGCACAGATCTCTTCATTCCTCCTGTCTGTTCCCCATGTTGTGTGCGTTAGAGTACTGGCACTTCAGATGGTCACCCAGTCATGCTGATTTCCCCCACAAAAGTGTGAGAGCTTTCCCCATAATGCCACTGTCTTGGCACTCCCTTATTTGTGTGCATATGCTTGAGGTGGACCCCCTCTGCATAATCTGACTGCTGTCAAACACTGAAGTTTTACTCTACTAATTTTTCCTCAAAGGATTCAGTCAGCCATCTGACAGACATTTGATAGATATTAATTAAATGTATGAAATAACATATTTGACAAGTGTTTCTAGTTGTTTGTCTCTCCTAGAAGGATCTGGTTCAGAAACTGTCTGAAATACAAAGCTGTTTTGCTGAATATTCATTTAAAGATATTTTAAAATATGTGAAGCATAGCAGTTTTGTTAGCAGTCAGTATAGACTTCAGGATAAAGAGGACAAGAGGCTAAAGAAATGTTTCACTTAAGTATCAGACTTTCAGATGTAACTCAAAGTGAGTGCATGCATTTGTGAAAGGGAAGTTTAAGCACACAAACAGTTTAAAAAAACCCCAGACATACCTGTCTCCTTCGAGCCTAGAACCTGAACATGGCTACATCCCACATGAAGGTGCCTGAAAAAGTAGCCAGCTAAGGGATCAATAATAGTGAGACTCAGAATTTTGAAAGATCCAGTCTCTTGTATCTGCCCTTCATGGGTCTATCTGACATTTCAGAGGAGTTATAGAAACAGAAGTTTAGATAACCTGGAAATACTTAGGTTCAAATACAGTTTTCCATTGTTCAATATGCAGTTCTTGCAGCTCATGATTCTGTAATAAAAACTACTCAATTTACAGACTGAACAAAACTCAGCAAATTGGGTCCTTAGGTTCAGTTCTCCTTCAGTTGTCTCACCCAAGACACTATAAAGAACTGCCTTGTAGGCTTTAACTGTGAATAGTATGCTCTGATCTACTCCTGCAACTTCACAATATTTGAACTTTCTGTTTCCCAGGGCACTGCAAAAACCTTTTGCTCCTGTTACTCTTGAAATAAAAAGCAGTGTTCTTTATGAATTTTTAACACAGCACACTTTTCCTGCCAGTGCTTTCAGGCAAGTCACGTCAGTATCTGGACACTTGAATTTGAAGCTCAAAGCCTGACTGCCTCTATTTGTAAACAAGTGTGAACAGCATGAGCACAGTAGTGTCACTTCCTAGTAAATTCAGTGTTAAGAAATTACAAATGTATGTACTATAGAACAGTTTGACAAAGCTGTATTGAAATACATTATTCATAGTAATCTTTTTCAAAACCTGACATTTTTGAAAGTTTTCCATTTTGTGCATCATAAAATTGTAATGTTTGTTTTGAAAATGGGAAAACCAACAACAACAAAAAAAGCCGAATGTGTTTGGCCTTTTGCTTTCAAAGAATCTTTTCCAAAGAAACAAAGTCTGTTGCTTTTCCTTCACCTTAAGTACTGCTCATTTTTTGTCTAATTATCACAAATGAGTTACAGCTGATCTTTATCTACTGTGGCATTCCCCGCCTGCATTTTGTGAGTGTGTGCGTGTGTGTGGTCAGGGGAAACAATGTGTGTCAAGACTGGCTTATAAAATCAGTTCTAAGCCTTTAACCTTCAGCAGAACACTGAATAATTGAGGGGTCTATGGACACTGACATTTATGGCAAAGCAGGAAAATAGATGTCTATTGATGGGGCTGTATCTCTGATCATAGCTCATAGCCCCCTTTCAGTGGTGGAGTTAACATTACCTGCTTGATGTCAGGCGCTGCAGTGATCGCTGCCAGATGGTCCCAGGCCGATGGTCCCAGGTCTCCTGTGCCAATGATAGCTGTTTTGCTGATCTGATCAACATAATTCAATCACCGTCAGTACTTATTTCTTCCCTGTTTCTCCATGCTAGTCACTTGCTGACTTTTCCCTTCTGTAGTCTTTACTTTTGAAAGATAATAGCACAAGGGAAAATAAAAGGGAGCATTCGCCAGCTTCAGTCTTAATAAACTTCAGGTTTGGTTTCGCCCCCCTTCATTCCCACAGCAGTATTTATGAATGTAGTTTCATTTGTAAGAGCTGCCCCCTGAATGCAGGGAAAGCTCATGTGCTTGAAAATATCATTGTGACCTAAATGGAATAGTCACTTTGTTGAATTTTACTAACTCATTGAATTACGTTTCTTCTGTCAGAAGACTTTATCACACTTGTGAAAAACTAAGTGGCTGTTACAAACCTTATCTGAAACAGCTGTTACGGATTTTATAAACTTCTGTTTATGTATGCTAAATATTCATTCATGACTTTTTTAATTTTCAAAATATTTTCTTTCCTCTACGGGCAAAATGTTACAGTCTATAAAAGTAACTTAATTGTTTTCCACTCTTTCTTTAAAATATCACAGTAAATGAATATTTACTTCCTTTTCTCTTCCTTCTACTTCACAAAAAACTGCTGTGAAGAGTCTGTGGAAGACAGTGTCTGAAAGAGAGGGCAGCTGGAGAAGGAAGCGCTTCCAGTGTCCCTACCTCTGTCTCGCACCGTAACCTCCCCCATAAATGCACTTTTCCAAGGAACAGAGCCTGGCTCTGCAGAAAATCAGATCAGCTCTGATGCAGGTGTACAGATGTGGGGAAAGAGATGTTGTCTTTTCCCCCCATAACCTTCCAAAATTCTGATCAACCCCTAGTCATACATATCCATACCAGGATGTCTTGTTTTGGTATCGCTATAGTGAAGGCTTCCAGTGGTACTGTCCATCATTTTATGACAGCTACTTCCACTTGATTTACACTGGAGACTGACAAATTTACTGTTAACTTTAAAATAACATTTAAAAAAAAATGTTATGTGGAGGACTAATGATCTTTTCAATGTCAACTGCTGAGAACTCCCACAAATAATAACTGTTAATTAATACCTTCCATAGCCTAACTTTCTTTCTGTCCAAAAGACAAGCTACTTTGGGTGCCCTGAAACCATCTGCTCAGCTTTGCAATTCCTACTTGTTCAATTTAATAATGAAAAATGACACAAAAATGAAAGCATAAGACCTTACTTCCTCCAGTAGTTTAGAGTGAAAAAATTCCAGTCCATGAGCAAAGCAAGATCTGTGTCATAGCACATAGCTAACAAAGGCCTGTGTTAGAGGAACTGGTGGGTCCTTTTTTTAATTTTTCTTTTTATGCTGAAGGCACATTTATTGAGTTTTAAAAGCATAAATTGCACAAGTGTTAATTACATCAGAGATGCAGGAAACAAAACGGATAAGCAGTGAACCAGTTGTCATATTTCCCAGTGCTTTAAGACATAATGATGTATACGCAGATTTACAGCCTCCTTTTTACCAGTGATAATTTACAGCTTTCTGCTGCCACTCTCCAACGCTGTCAGTCGAGCTTCTATCCCTGCTGGCCTGGGTGTTCTGAGAGGAACTGAAGTGGCAGGTAGCCCATCACTGTAAGATGCACATTAATTTTACACTTCCTTTCTGAGGGGTGTGTGTGTTGCTGATGTCTCCTTCAGCATAATATGGCTGTATCCAAAATCTTACCATTACAGAAGATAGATACTTAGAGGTAAATATAAACCTTTAGATACACCTTATAAATAAATATAAATCTACAGCTGCACCTGCAACTATAAAATTAATGTCTTTATAAATATCTGCCTTTTTACATATAGTGCTGTGCGTAATATCACACACCTATAGTATAGAGCGTGTATATAGGGAATATCTGTGCTGGTATATATAAATACCTATATATGGCTATATAAAGATGTATTTGTGTGTGTATATATAAAAGTGCAAAGCCCAGGTGTATAAAACCTGTGGATTAAGCCCCAACATCTGTAGTAGAATAGGGAGCCATATCTCCAGTAAGAAATTTCACCGTAAAATCCATTATAGGAGGCAAAATCTTCAAAAAGGGATTCCTAAATGCAGAGTGGGGAGCTGATAAGCTGTGTGGCAGGGAGCACTGAAAACATGGGTTGGTTTGACTCTCATGGTTAAATCTCATGGGAAATGACAGTTTGGATTCTTTCAGGGAGAGGACATGAAGGGGCCTATATCCTGAATCCTTGATGAGTGCTGGTCGACAAAGGAATATCATCCGGCACACTCAAGATGTGGAAAGGTGTTGAGTACCCCATTTTGTGTATCTGACCTACTCAGTGTACTCGATATACACCTTTTTCATACATGTAAAGGGTGGGAACTGAAGAAAAAGGAAGTTTTTCTTTTGTACTTGTTTTATTTTGCTAGTACGTGAGTTTTGTGTGCACTGTCTTTTACACCTGTTTCTTGAAGTGTACAACATGGGGAAGTGTCAAGTCCTGCACCTGGGCAGGAACAAGCCCAGGCACCGGTACACGCTGGGGTCCAAGTGGCTGGAAAGCAGCTTTGCATGAAGGGACCTGAGGGTCCTGGTGGGCACCAAGTTGAACATGAGCTGACAATGTGCCTTTGTGGCAAAAAAGGCAAATGGTGTCCTGCATTAGCAGGATTGTTGCCAGCAGGTCAAGGGAGGCGATCCTTCCTTTCTACCCAGCACTGGTGAGGCAACACCTGGAGTGCTGGGTCCAGTTCTGGGCTACAAGACAGACATGGACATACTGGACAGAGTCCAGCAAAAGACCACTAAGATGATGAAGAGATTGGAGCATCTCACATATAAGGAGATGCTGAGAGAGCTGGGGCTGTTAAGCCTAGAGAAGAGAAGGCTCAGTGGGGATCTCATCAGCACGTATAAATACCTGAAGGGAGGCTGCAAAGAGGACGGAGCCAGGCACTTTTCAGTGACGCCCAGTGACAGGACAAGAGGCAATGGGCACAAACTGAAACACAGCAGGCTCCATCTGAACATTAGGAAATACTGGCACGGGTTGCCCAGAGAGGCTGTGGAGTCTTCCCCCTTGGAGATATTCAAAAGCCATCAGAACCTGCTCTAGACGGCCCTGCCAGAGCAGGGACGTTGGACCAGACGACCTCCAGAGGTCCCTTCCAACCTCAGCCCTGCTGTGATTCTGTGACAGCTTTGATGCCAGTTTACAGATGATACTAAGCTGAAAAAAGCCCACAAATAAAACCTGGCTACAGTAAATGCTGACAGGCATGTGTGCGTCTGGCAACTGTACAAAACTACAAACTGTAACTGATATTTTAGAATATGAAAAACACATAGCACATGCCCAATGAACACAATTCAAAATGAAAATTTTGAGCTTTACTGACTTTTACCTCATCTATTCTAAACTATTCTTTTTCCCATTTTTATTCTTTTTTTTTTTTAAATAAGCATGTTATAAGCCAAATGTTGGATTGTTTACTATATTTTTGTAATCATATCCCTGCCATTTGCAACTTTTTTTTTCTTTCTTTAATTTTGTGTTTGATACTTGCTGAAACAAATGTGAAGATGAAGAACTGGGCAAATTATTCAAGGATTTTAAAAAAAAGGGCTTTTATCTGTCTTTCCAGAGGATCTCCTTAGATCAAATTTATCATTTATTTTGCACATTCAGTTATCAATACGTATAAGAAAGGATGATGACACCTGTTCTTTGCAGGAGAAATCTAATTTATTTAGTTGACAGAGCTTGTGCTCTAGAAGTAGTCATTACTGTGTTCTTTGGTACTAATGATGATTGGTATGAGGCTTTAAGCATGATGAGGGATCTTCACAACCTCTTGACTCTGCAGAATGTAGGTGTAGTCTCATTGGCTGGAGAAGCTAAACATTTTTCCCGAATTTTCATATCTTCTCTTGGCTATCACTTGACTTCCAGCAGCATTTCAAGTCCCAGGTCTCAGTTTTCAACATCTTCAGAGCGTCATGGCCAGGTGCATCAGAGACTGCATATTAATTCATGAGCAACCATTCAGAACAGTATAACTGACAATGCCCGGAGTGAAGCTACTGAGAGGCTGAGATAAACCTAAAACTCAATGGGCAAATGACTAAATTACATTCTCCCTAAAACTGGTCCTTTCAGGTCAGATTGCCAGATTAGCAGTGAATTGCTAGGGCTGGGTAGCAGTGCCACAACGGCTGCAATCTGTGCTTTATCTTTTCTAGGCACAAATGGAAAGAGCACAGTGAAGCATGGTGCATGTGAGGTCTTGTTTGCAAAAGGCTGGATTAAGGATGATAAAATAAAAGTAAAATCCCAATTCATAACAGTTTGCCATCCCATTGGTGTAACTGTCAATATAGAGAAGAACTCAGTAATGAGAGAAACTAGTTACTCCACTTCTCAGAACTCTGTCCCATGGGGATTAATTAAGAAATGCTATTTGAAGACCTCTGAATGGATAGCACACTGTTCCCATGTGTATTGTCCATTTTCTTGTGTTACAAGGAGAGATGGCAAGTAGCTGATGCAGAAGTGTTTGCTGTTATTTATTAATTTAGGGGTCAGTAAGTCTTAATGCTTTCATATATTGGGCCAGAAGCTGCTAGAATCTTTCCATACTTAGTTCAGCAGAAACAGCAGTGTCTGAAATAAATGTAATATATATGTGTCAAACCTGAGTACATAGTCTCTCTCATTTTTCATCCTACAGTTAAGTTTTGAATAGTATATAATTTCATTTTTACTGCAGAAAAAACTGCAACTCCAATTTACAGCCTACACAGATACATACATATTTGCTTTTTCCTGATTTTAAAATTGTGGTTGAAACTTATGCTATTGAAAGATCGATTTGATTTCGTACTGTACAGTGCCAATGAAAGATGCAGTTCTGCAGCTGACAGAATGTCTCCTGACATTGGTGGAAGTTCAAAGTTCTCAGCACTTCAAAGCACAAAAGCCTGTAAAATTTTTAATCTCTCATCCTTTGCAAATTATCTTTATATTCTAATTTGTGTAAATTCTTATTGAGTAATCAGTTTTCATTTTAGAATTTATCATTTAGAGGTATGCATGTCCACAAATTATTTTAGGTGTCAGCAGTACTGCTCAGAAGATTACATAAACAGTGCCCATGAGTTTGAAGTAGATTGTGGCGATCAAAATACAAGCTACACTGCTTGTAACCCTTGTGTTCAAGGTATCCAGGATTTGGAAATTGTTTTAATCTATGACACTCACAGTTTAACTTCATTCTAGCCCAGAAAATACCAAACATTGAGGAGTCACTGCATCAATAGAGAAATGGCACAGCATTGTAATCTGGATAAATAGCAAGACTCTGGATTTTAATAGCCTAACTTCCTCCCTTATTGAGGAAAAAAAAAGGTAAAACCGTCATAAGACTTTCTGAGGTGGTGGTTAGATGCACTGTGGATAGCTGTGAGCAAAAAAGTTATCATCCTGTGACTTGGAAAAGCAGAGGCAGTGTGAAAGGTTTGCACATGCTGGAAGGAGAGACAGACAGGAAAATTAGTCTAAAAAGACAGATTTTCACTTTGTAAAATGTGTTACCACTTGCAGAACTGGATCAGGTAACTCTCCCCATCCACTTTCAGTGGTCTGTGTACCTTTTAATCATTATTGTGTATAATCTAATAACTAATAATTGCAGTTACAAACGGGATACTTAATTACTTAACTAAACTAAGTAATAAAAGAGGTTTGAAGAAAAATGAGCAATACCTTGCTCAAAATGAATGAGTACATTCTTTTTTTTTTTTCCCCTGAAGTGGATGGTACCTTTGGTGGTGGAGACTCTATGCATAATTCCAAGTAAAAATCAGTTGCGCACGACCGTTTTTTGCCCAGCATATAATCTTTGTAGGCCATGGATTGTGATTCATGGCACTTCAAGGCTTCTGTAGTGGAACTAAACCATGCTCAGATTTTTGCCTCCCTAGTCTTGCTATCCAAATGCTAAATATTTCTGTTTAAAGAAGACTTACAGAAAAATTCCCTTCTAAGTAGCTAAGGTTCATTTTCATAGTGACATTTGAAGCTGTTATACACAGTTCACTTTGTTTCATTGCAAATTACAATGGAGTAATTTATTCTGAATGAAACACCTGAGAACGTAAATACATTTGTCAACTAAAGACATCATATCATTCAGGTCTGCTGCTAATAAGATCTGCATCAAGATCTCAGCTTCATTGGACAAGGAGATTTACAGGATTTACATGAGTTGGTGTCAAACATCAGCTGGTGAATGAAAACTCCTAAACTCCATGTACTCCACCAGCACAGTTTGTGCTTCAACAATTGTTGCCCTCGTTGGTGACAACAGAAATTATTCTTTTGCCTTCTAGCTCTGAGCTACTGATTTGCCATATCTTTCAATATACAAAACAATGGAAGTTGGAAGCGTTCACCTGGAAAATGTTTCATTTATTCCTCTCAGCAAAGTGATACATATTTTGAACCCAAGGTTTGCAATTTCATGAGTCAACTCTATTTAAGAGGGCACCCCAGAACATCATACAGATAACCAAAAGCTCTAACTCATCTCCCTGTCTCCCAGGCAAGTAAAGGGTGAGAAAAGGGGCAGAGTTAAAAATGAATGCCTGCGTAGACACTGCCATGAACTGCTGGGAAAAAAAGTTAGCGTCCTTGCTTAGTGCCTGCACAGAAGGGATTGTGCAAAATTATGCAAAATGACACAAAAGATTGATCCCTCGTACCTCATTCTTTTTAAGCATTTGTCGTTTCCATGTTTTGCAGAGAGAAACTCTGTCAGAGACTTACTCACTGACAAAGTAACTTTTGCTTGTTCTTTTTTTTTCAAAACGGTTCAATCAGATGAAATAGTTAGAAAGCTAGGAATAAACTAGAAGAAATCTATGACCAAACAGTATTCCCCTGCAAATAAAATACACAAAGAATCCTCTGAATAGGAGAGACCAGAGCAACGTTCTCCATGGTTCTTCTCAGGTGTGTCATTTAAAATACAAGTTTTTCTCTTCTGTTTTCACATGCATTTTACCACCACTTAAAGTGTTAGTACAAAATGAATGTAAGTAAACAACTGTTGGGATTTTTGATTGCTTTTGGAGTCAATCATTAGATAAATTGGTTGGTAGAATATTACATTTTGCTAGATCCAATTATAAACTAAAGGGGGGCATGCAAGCAGGAAGGCGAATTGTTCTATTTAATAAAGCATCTGAGTTTCAAAACAGATTTTTAAAATTATAATTCTATTATCTGAGCAAATTGCTGCAAACAAAAATCCAACAGTTACATGACCTACTGAAGTTCTTAAATTATTCTCTCCCATACTTTTTTCCCTTGAAAAGCTGAATTTATTTACATATGTTGCATGGAACCAGAAAAACAGACAAAATTATGTATTTATAAAAATGCTGCCTTTTTAACCTTTATGGACTACATAAATGTTGGCTTCTGTAGAATAAAGCATTTGGTCAATTCTAAGAGAAGTCTAAGATATCAGCTAGGAATCTCATGGGACAAATGTTCTTATTGCATGTACCCCCATGTATGATTTAGTAATGACTGACTGGATGTTTTGCGTCAGGGATTTTCAAACTGGTAAAACTAGTCTGCTGTCTGAAAAATCACCTACTGAAATTATCATGAAAATCTGCATATCAGAGATGTAGAAAATACAAATAAATGCAACAATATTTCTTGGTACTGATCTCATTTCACTGGTGTAGAGTTTGAAGTGGTTTGAACTTTTAAAATAATTATAAAATATCCAAAAGACACTAGAAACTATAACACGTTTGTGGAAAAAAATCATATCACATTGGAGTTAGAGAAACTGTCCTCATATATATATCTTGGTTAACAGTGCATAGAAATGGATAATTTCCTGGCAGGATAAATCCATGACCATGGTTATTTCATTCAAGACAGAATTTCTGACTCTAGCCTTCTAGAGAACTGATGTTGGATTGACGTTTTTTGGATGTTGTGGTTTTCTGTACAACCAAGTTGGGGAATGAATAAATAGGTCCTTTTACAAATTGGAGGAAAGTTAAAACATCAAAATAACAACATGACCTTTGTAATCTGACTGTATTTGACTATTCTGTCTACTTCCACCATGCCATCTGGCCAGAGTTGTGTTGTACCCTGAAGAAAGGAACAAGATAATAGTTTTTGCTTATGAACAGGTGGAGATACAGGTCAAACACTGCATTAACATCAGAAACCAGATGAAACAGAAAAATCTACAGCTTCTTGCTTGATGTTGCACTACTCAGATTGTATACAAATAGGATCCACAGGACTTGAACATAACTCCATTTTTAAGGATGTGTTTTAACTATTCTACATCAAATCAAGAAGGGGTAATTGTCTATTTGAGAAAACCTACATTCACCGCTGCTAGATACAGTGCTGTCCTTGTTCCTGATCTCTGGTATTCAACTGGACCCTAGCACACTGAAAGACAAAAACCTCTTCCACATATCTAGGAGGCGTTTCAGACATTGCAGGTTTTTCAAACTAGGGCACTGGGAAGAACAATGCCGTAGGTAACATCCTTAGCAAATGTTTCTAATATGTAAGTTTAGCTTATGTATTTATGCCAAGATATGAGTAGCTCTGGAATATTCTATGCAAATAATAGTTATAAAAAAAAATCTTTAAAATAAGTCCCAGTAGTATCTAAAAGATGTGAATAAAATTGGGTCATTGTGTATTGTTTTTCAAAATTGCATTCGTTTAGCAATGTTATTTGTATCTAATCATCTTTGAACAGAAAGGCTGAAGATTGCATTGTGAAATACTCACTTCTAAAAAGAGTATCAATATTCATAATGTTAAATGCCATTACTACTTACATGAGCAGCATTTCTTTATTATGTCTCAGCAGCCACTGAAACAAAATTAGAGCTTGTAGTCTTGTTACCTCTAAAGCAGGTACGCTCTCCTCGTTGCCCTGCATCTTTCAGTTCTCTCTAACTCATTTTAATCCACCTGAATGTGTTTTTTAAATAATGATGAAGAGCGACAGCTACAATTTAAGTGTTTGCTCTGACATGGACCTTAAACGGGTTTTCAGGCATTAGATTCTATGGGATGTTTAATCATTTACTCTAGCTAATGTAAATATTTTCCTGTATTTTTAAACAGTTCAGTCTATCTTAGTAGGCTTCGTAAATGGAATATTTCTTTCCCTCCTTAGGTTAAGTTAGCTGACTGCTTTCTGCTTAGTTTTAAACGCAATAGTACTAACTCATAAAATTAATTCCCATTTTGTGGGATTGTCAGAAATGAGGATTGCTCTGACCCCTGTTTGAACTCATCAGCTGAAATGAAGTTGTTCAGTGAGCTGGAGAAGACAAAGCTGAGTTCCAAGAAATTAATCAACTCCATCAGCCTCCGCGATAGGCCTGAAAATGGCACACATCAGACTGACCCTGAGCAGCTCTGGATTCCCTCCGTAAATGAAAGTCATCATTCCTGGCAAGGAAGATACTAAATTATAGGCTTTTAAATTTAATTTTCGGTTTACTTGTGTTTTCGATTAGTGTGCCATGTTTCATAAAGATGGTAGTACCTTTAAGTAGTAAAAGCCCTTCATCTACCAGCTCAATCCCTGTTGTAATAAAAAGGTAAATTTGAAGTAAAAACTGTTAGCAAATGAAACATGTGGTTGGTTTTTTTTGTTTGTTTGTTTTTTCATTTCTCAGTGACACCTTAAGCAACAATACCAAATTATTTTCTTCATACCAAAATCAATAACAGGCTTGGAAATAAAAAGTAGCCCCACAGCCTGAGGCCACAGATTTTCATGACAGGCTACTAAAACTATCTTTCAGTAGCCTGAAGGTCTGCCAGCTAATCATTCACTTTCCTTTCACTATTTAGTTGTCGGATATCTCTCCGGGCTAGTAAAACTTAAAGGCTATGTGACAAATTGTCTGCTAAAGAAACATTGTCCATTTTTATCTTTGTGGAACTTCAATTTTTAGCACGTAGGCTGAAAAGTTCACATTGGTTTGGAAGGAAGGCAGAAATTAAAACTCTAACAAATCGTAAATCTTTAAATGCTTTCTTATTTTATTAAATGCAAAGCTTTGAAGCCATTGTTGTGTACCTTTCCAAATCACTAGTAAAAATCCCATTTTTTTCAGAGGGGCAAGATGGATACATAACGGAAAACAAGTTTAGGATTCTTCAGTTAAGCTCTTAAAGATGAGGGAGCATGACAATTATGGTTGAATGCGTTACTTATGTTCCCTGCCTTGTACATATGCAAGACTATAACCTATAATTAGGTGACTATAACCTATAATTAGGTAACTATAACAATTCCCAGCAACCATCACAAGTGACATCTATCGTGTCGCAGTGCTGGGTGGGAATCAGAAGGTGATGAATGCTGTCAACTCTCCTCAGAGTTCTCTTTTGTATATGTTTTTATTTAAATAAACTTGGTCAAAATGTACATATTTAGCCCAGAAATTAAAATTTCATTTCTATCTTTCCAAAGAGTCAAGCAACTCTAATGGTTCCCAAGTAACAAATCTAGCAACTGCCTAATAATGTCAGCGGTAATTTCCCATGAACATACTTGGGAGATATTTAATAGACTAGATTGACTAGCATCTTCTTAGTATTCCAAGCTAATCATGAGTTTCCAGACCTGTACTTGTATATTCTTTCAAGTACATGGCTTGAGGCAAAATATGCACCTTTGCTTCTTAACTATTCTTCAACATTTCTGATATTCCCCTTTTCCTTCTTTACCTCTATTCCCTCCAAACCATGTCTGGGAAGGGTTTTTGCAGATAAACCAAACTAAAGCTTTCAGATACATAAGTATCATAATCTATGCTAAACCTCTACATCATCTTAAACAGATTACATCAATATAAGTCTTTAGATCATCTTAAGTACCTCAGACCTATTAATTTGTACTCTAATAAGCGCTTAACTACACAGGTGCACAGATAAGGGGTGACTAAGGTGGGGGCAAGTCAGTTAACCCCAGTCTGAAGGCCCTTGAATGCTTTGCCATTGTGGCTATGTGCTAAGTTTTAGTGATTAACCTTTCATGGCCACCAAATATCCTGCTATAGTGGATAGTGTACAACAGTTTAGCTTAGTTAAAAAACAACAAGCCTTTTCAACCTTAATTATTGCTTATTAGTTTTTATATCCAGGAAGCAAGTTTTGAGGTGTTTCAATTCTCTAACACAGGAGTTAGTTCTTTCTAAAGTTTTTCAAAATCGTGAACGGGAAAGCACACTCACCTATATCGTATGTGTGTGTTGTACACACAAACACACAGACAGGAAAAAGGTGACCCGTACTGTTTCTCTACTGTTCTTTTAACTCAAGCACAGCCAGAAGAAGCAAACTCCCAGTCTCAGTTCCTTTCCATTTCCACATGCTCCTTAAAAAATGATCTTGTTGCTGGTGAAAATTATCAGACTAAAAGTGTGATGATTGGCTTGTTATAAAATCAAGAACAAAGACTGTAGGTGATCTGCGTATCTAAGGGTAGCAAATATGACCAACCTTTGTAATGTCCCTTTAAAAGGCCTTTTTGCAGGCGTGAACCCTTATAAGCGAAACAGAAAATGGCACAGACGTGCATGTCAAGTGATAAGATTTAAACAGTATAGTAGTAATAGACATGAAATTCTTGGTTGAGATGGTTGAGCTAAAGAAACCACCAAGTTTTCTTGTCAAGGCAGGAACCAGGCAGCCTCATAATTTTACTCACTAGCTGTGCTGGTTGGAAAGCTGATTGACGCTTGGGTGTGAAGATCCACCCTCGCCCAGCAGTCACAGTGGTGCACAGACCGCTCCTGGGGCAGCCGGTCGCTGGAGCAGCCTTAGCCTGGACTACAACAAAAGCCCAACAACAGGTCTCTGCGCGTGAGTGTGTGTGCGCGGGCGCGGGCGCGTGTGCACGCACGCCTCAGGCACGTGTGTGTGCTTATGTGCAGAACTATCGCTTTCACAGGCAACTCAATCTGAAGTTAAGTTCTTTACAAAACCCATCTAATCTTTTAATAGTGAGAGTGGGTCCTCTCTAAAGAAGAGTCACAAACTGTCTTTTCTGCCTAGTCTGTATCTCAGTGGTAGTCAGAAACCACTGAAATAACCCAGTAACGACGTATGCAGGTAATTGTACTTTTCAGTGCTCTAACATGCAGAGCAAATGCACGGTTCTCCTCATGAGCACGCCTGCCTTGCTCTCCTTATCCCAGCCCTGATCCTATGCCCAAAGATGAGCACTGGGGGTAGCCAAAGGAATCGGACCTTGCATACTGCACCTTAGGCGGGGTGTAAAGGACAATGTTCGTGTAACTATTTCACCTTCACCGATTCTCTGTCGTGTGACAGTTTCTGGGATATTTCCCATGCTTTTTTTTAATGGCAAAGTAGTCTGAGTGCTCTGTGATTCTTCCCCAGGGAGAGGGGTAATGGTTCTTCTGGAGCACTGAGGACACTCAGGAGGTGCGGCTGACCCTCAGTGCTCAACTGAGTCGGTGTGCACCCTCCGTGCAAAGTAGACAGACTAAAAATCCCAAAGTAAATTCAAATAAAGGTGGCCAGTGTGGGCTGAATGAACCAGTAGTATCAAAGTAGAAGCATTTTGAGTGTTTGGGGGAAAGTAGCCCTGTAACAGCACTTAAGTAAACACTTTTAGTAAAATCCTTCCTTCAGCATTTTTGGAGCATAAGTAATGAGACATGATGGAGAAAATTATTGTGGCTTGATCTTACCCTGTTTCTGGTATTAAAATTTACCTGGCAATAAATATAGCTGGGATACCTAAAAATAATATTGTTGGTTAGCTGTCCTTCCTGTCCCTCTGCTAGAGTTTACCGCTAGAGAAAGAATGAATTAATGGTATAAATTATTGAAATTTGTAAAGTTTTATAAAGACCGGAGTATTCCTGCAAACAGCTGGAGATTTCAGTTTATGTTAACACCCGCTAATGCTTACATGTTAACTCTTACAAACCTACTCAGAGATAAATGCAAAATGGAGATGCAAGTAGTTAGATGTTTTACATTAACTGTGGATTAACCACAATTGTCTCTGTTTTGCATATTTCCGTCTACAGTTCCACAGTGAGGCCACAATACAAACGCTCCAAAAAGCATCCTTATTTCTTTCCCCAGAGTATACTCTGCAACATCTTGGACATTAAGGTGTATCAGACACACATGTATGCAGATGTTCAGCTCCAGTCTCTCCTTTGTTCTGATAAATTACATTTGTACGTTGTGCCCATCTCTCCCTGTGAAGGCATCATTTGTTTTCTTCCCCTTGCTCGTGCTGGGCCTCAGTGCAGGTATCCACAATGACACATACTGGTGGAAACAAGGTGAGAACACTAGTGCAGACCTCTTCTGCTGTATGTCAGTTATGTCATTATTGGCACTTGATCTAGTGGTATGCATTTGTTTAATGAAGCATGGTTGCTTTAACCTTCTAGACTGTCCCTCCCTGAGAAGCATCAGCTCTCTCCTAGAAACTGAGTCATGACACAGTAACGTGCCAGTTATTATTGTAATAATAACTGCCCCCCCAGCAAAGAGTAATTTGATAATCTTGTATAACTAACTGTACATGTTACTCTTCACATGAAGTGTTAACCCATTACTAGCATATACTTAATTTAAACATTAATTTTTTGGAAAATGATGAAGAAATCCAGTCCTGGACTTCTAAATTCATTTTTCTTGCATTTATCCCTTACATGACTGGATTCATTAGAGAAATGAGGTCTCAAAGTCTAATAATTATAGTGGTAATTTTCTTAGCAAAGTCTGAACCTAAAATAATAGGAGGAACAAGCTTCCTGGCTTAATGTCACCTTGCAAATACTAGCCTTAACAAATATGTGATTTGCTTTACCTAGTCTGAAAAATTACATATATATCTAGAAGTTGGGACCTCAGTAGCTTGGCATTAAGTATAGAGGAACAGTCCTATACAGTTAACAGATACTATAAAGGTTGCTTTATTTCTATGTTAACATCAGAGGCTTACTGCAAACATCAAAATCAATAAGGGATTTAATTTAACTGAAACAAAGATGTGTTTGAGGGAAAGTATTATATTTCAGAGGTAGTTTTCCTTCCCTTTCTTGAACTTTTGCTGATCAGAAGATGACTACTACATTTATAGGTAAATTTTACTCTTAGTGCTTGATTCCAAAACAGCTGTTTGTTCCCCTGAAAGAGGAATTCAGCTACTGGCAAGTCACAGATCTTCTAGCTTGACTCTTAACTTGTGAAAACAATAGACTACCTAGGAATTGCTAGTGCTATAGCAAATATGGACTTGGAAGTAGTGCAAATGTTCAGATATTTGCTGCCTTTCCTTGTAATCCAGATATCATGGACAGAAAGATTATAAAATGTAAAAATGTAAATAAATGGTTGACTCCTCTGCGTACCTTTTTGAGCTGGATGCATTTTCTAATCAGGTTTTTGAACAAAGGCTTTGTGATACATGAATACTACTGCTTGTGGTTGTGATGAAAGCTCGATGTTACAAAAACTTCAAAGGCAACGATTCAGTGTAAATTTGTCTGATTTGAATATTGGTGATAACCTTTGTCTAAAACACCAGACCCGAACACTTGTATTGTTAAACACTTGTGCTGCACTGACCTTTCTCAGGATTGTTTTTAGTTGGATATTTCAACACACTGTACCTGCAACTGTATTGACTAGAGTATTTTGCCTGTCAGGATTAAGTTAATGTTGTTATCTTTGGCTGTAATGGGTTCTGAGCCTGCTGATGCCTGCCTGCAAAAGCAACTGTAAATTACTTTACAGTAAGACATGATGATTTGCTAAGTCTCTTGATAGGTTCTTTAGTCAGATTTAGTGTAAAATATAAGGTGAAAAAATTTTTGTGCAGTGATGTTCTGCATTGCAGTTGATGTTTTCAGAACCTTACCTCTAATATATATGAGAAATTTCACTGATTTCTTGGAAATTTTAGTACTCTTTAGAGGTTGAATGAAGTAGGGAAAGAGTAAAGAAGAAATAGATGCTTATGTGATTTCAATGCTTTCATCTTCTTTTTAAAATTGCTAGGAACTCCTAGGTTTCATGTAAAAACATTTCTATCCTTGTAACTGAGCCTAGTTGCACAGATAATTGGCACATTCTCTTCAAGCACTTACAGCAAGACCTACCAGTGATCTCATGCTTCCTCCTGTTTCTTCCAAATCATATGGGTGAGACAAGAAAGCAGGTTGGTACAGAGAAGCTTACACCTTGGCTGTCCCGTGGCTGAGGTACCAGCTGTGTCTCCTGCCCAACCATGAACGCAAAACTCTTGTACAAAATCCGATTAATTTGCATCTCACTTAGTGTAATGCTGTTTTTCTGCTTTTGACAAATGTAGTCCTACCTTGTTTATGTTTGTTCAGGACAATCCTGTAAAAATTGCTTTGTTAGGCAGATATTAACTTACAGTTCTGGTGCCTTTCAGCAGTTGTCCTTTGCCTATCACACCAAGCATCAAGCTCCTAGTTTCCAACCCGAGTGGCTATTGGAACCTATCTATTTCCTACTTATCATCATGCTGAAGCTAATGGGAGATGAGCCAAAATAGGTACTGGAATAGAGTGACCAGTGGCATCCTAGAGATCTGCGAGGGCACACTTGTCCTCAGTAGGGTGACACACTGGGAACTACTAGAAGAGGAAAAAGGAGCAATACTCTGTAACCGCCCTCCAAAAAAAAAAAAAAATCACCTCTTGACATTGATTATGGTAACATCAAAATATATTTAAACTGAAAGGCAAATTTGACTTGGTTGAGAAACAAAAAATGCATTTAAAACAGACATCTAAGAAATAAAAAAATGTCTTCGCTCACAATGAAAAGCTAAAACTTAGAAGTTTCATGAAATAAAATTTCAAATTAATTTGGCTCAAGACTAATGAAAAATTTTCTTTCTGCTTCTTTTGTTTAGACTTCAAACTTCAATATGTTATCTCATATACAACTACATATTACACACAATTATATGGTAGTTTATATTAAGCTATTAATGCCAAGTTTCTTGAATGAAAACATTATTGTAAAGAAATTTTGGATTTTTGTTTGAGGAAAATATAGTTGCTATCTTTTATGTAAAATTGTTAGTTTATAATTAATCTTTTTTACATGGAAGGCACTACACTGGAATGCTTTGTACTGGGTTCACAATTTCTTTGCCAATGATAATGATTTTAATTTCAGGGATAGGACAGGAAAGTGTGTTCCCATCAGAGCAGCTGTGGTACCAATCAGCTGAACAGAGTTCATTTTTTATTCTGCTCCCAGTTGTATGGACCACAGCTATTGGATTCAGCTCATCGACATTTCAGCACCTACATTATAGATATTATATCTGGCTAGTTTCTAGGCTTTCCTTATAAGAGGTACCATTTAAGATGATTGCCTTTCTCTGCTGAATGTAAATGGAATCTAATGATTAGGAGTGATGTAGAAGTCTATGGTGAGTTCAGATGAATGTTACACGATATGAGTAAATTGTGCATCAATGCCATTACCTTTTCTTTGTTTCTGTAAGTCATTGGTTCCAAAAGGCAGTAGAAGTTTAGGAAATTTCTATGTTTTGCTAAAAACAAATAAATAAACTTCCATGCTAAAAGACGGCTATGGTGGAATCTGAATCAGAACTGGACACAGGCTTCAGGACAAACTCAGGGACTTTAGCCCACAGCCTAGTGAATCTCCCTTCATATCCTGCCACTGCTAGGGAAGTATGAAGAGTTAAAACCATTAAAGTTCTCATTTCTGGCCAATATGTAACTCACAAATGCATTCACAGATTATTTTTTTTTAAAGAAAAAAGCAATTATATCATCAGATAGTTTATAACAAAAAAAGAAAAAAATGTGAAAAAGACATCAGTAATTATATATGCTATAGTATTGTACAAAAGCAGATACTGTTATGCTCCAAAGGTTTACACCATATTTGGAAAAAATATATGGATGAAAAACACAGAAGGGAAGGAAAGTAGAGAACCGATGTTCTAAATTCAGAAAGAAACAATTAGGTAACAAGAACAACTGTCTTTTAGCTGAGTTCACGTTAGTCATGACTTCTCACACTGTGTCTTGCCAGTGTTTTATAAGCATCATGGATGAGGTGAGGTAATTCACATATTGCCAGAAAAGTAGCAGCACAACCTTGCGTTTTAGGGTCATCTATTGGGTTCTTGTCATCTATTCTTGTCATCTGCAAATATTGAAGTGCCTGAGTTGGAATATCATGGGACGGAGTTTGCATGTAACAAAAGTTGCAGCTGCTATTTCCCTAATTCCATGTGGATACTTACACGAGGGTCCGTCAGGTTTCAGATAATGAAAGCTCTACTGTGGCTTTGCTTGGGGGAAGAGAGCCGGATGTGCTGATAGAGACTTGCATGTTATGACCTAAATACTTCTTTCATGTTGACTAGAAACACAAAGGTTTCCAATGCAAAACTTTTTTAAATGACTTTTTTTAAAACACCTTTTTCTGACTATAATATACAGTAAAAGAAATATGCACTATAAATTGAAAGAATTTTCCGAAAACTTATTAAAGGATTTTGAAGACAGATTTAGCAGAGCATTCAGTATACACGCAAGGTACTGTCTGTTACTGAAAGGAAAAAAATGAAGCAAATGGAAACTTTGGGCAGAAAAAGTATACAAACTTCCTTGTGATTATGAATTTTCACTCCAGCTGGCTGCACATCTTGCAACAAGAGCTGATTGTATTGTAATATTTTTAGAAACATTATAACCGCAGTTCTTCCTCCCTACCTGTAGAGCCAGCTCTTAGTCTCCATCTACTGCTGAACTTGTTTCACTGTTACTCACACCATTGTTAAAGCGCATGCTAAAAATTGTAGATTATTTCTGTTCACTGCACACTACATTGTTTTACCATGGATAATGTTTTATTTATAAGGAAAATAAATTGTCAGAGTTAAAAAACACAGTGCATTTTGTTCTAGGCAACACATTGCTTTTATCACACAAATAATTTATTGGTTCTGCTCCCCGACGAGTTCTTTGCTGACCTTTCCAGGTATACTGAATATTGGTGCATAATTCGTCTTGTTGGGAAAATGTATTTATTTTAGCCATTAATACATGCTGTCATAACCTTTGTGTTGAGGAGCAAGTTTTGTTTTAATTCTGAGACATATTGTTATAGAGGGATGTATGGAAAACAAAAATTCCTATCTTAATGCCTTTGTATTCTGAGGAAGAGAGAGGCATTAGAATCTGAACCTATCATGTAATCTCTGGTAATGGATTGGAGCCAAAACTAGAACAGCCCTATTTCCTAGTTACAGGGCAGGCACAACCCCATTCCAATTCAAAAACAGCCTCTGTGAATTGTCAGCCCAAAATGGCAGACACGTCTTCAGAACAGCTCGCTGTATTTTAGTAACGCTGAATGTGAGCTTGAATAACCTTCAAACATTGCTTCATAGCATCACCATCTTATGCAACCAGATCAGCCACCACATCAGCCCATCTCTAGGTGAATATTTGCTTTGCAAGTTCTGTGAAAGAAGGGGCTGCAGGACTGTATATAGTAATAAAGCTGCACCAAGCTATTTTTATAATTTTAAAATAGAATGTGCATTTTAGCAACATAACACTACTGGAAGTTCACCCCACCAGGTAAAACTCATCAGTTACAGGTTACCAAAAAACATTTGTTTAGTCTTAAATGCTAGGGGAAAGTGGCTTTGTTAAAAGAAAAAAAAAAAATAAAAGGAGAAGAAATGCCAAAATTACCTTTTTCTTTGCACACTTTGCAAATTAAAGTTACTGTAAAGATGTCCAAGGACTAAAACCAAGCTATAGTAGTGAAACCGTTTAGTGTAATGAAATACATTGTGACTATAATGCACGTAAAGTTTCATGCAGATGTTAGGTTTGAAGTGCTACCTTTGTATATTGTTAAATATGTCTAATAACTCATTTTGAAACAACCAGTTCAAATTATGTCTTCTGAATATTCTGAAATTTGCACAATAAAAAGTGGTTCATTATAATAACTGCAGAAAAACAGTGTGCAAGCCTATGGCTTACACTTCTGGAAGAAATGAATCTCTGAAAATAAATTTGCATCTGGGGATTTTTTTACTAAACATCAATCACTTAGTATCTGGTGTTTAATTTTTGTAGTTTTCAAGTCCTTCTTCTATAGACTGCTCAAAATCTGGCCTTATGCTTGGTATTTACCCATTCAAGCAGTGTTGCTGAACATCTTATTAGTTTGTTGTTTTTTTTAAGGAGAGGGAGAAAAGTATTCTGAAAGCAGAAGAACGTTCAGGGTTAGAAGATAAGCAATGGCTTGCAAACATACCCCACTTCAACAACTGCTCCAGGACTTTAACATCACTTTGTGTTTCAGTGATTCCAATACACCTCCTGTTTAGACAGCTGCCTGAATACATGTTCATATGAACACAGAAGAGAAAACCCTCCCATAAAATGTAACACCTGTAAAAAAGGCAAGACTATGAGTTGGAATAGGCCTACATCTGCAGTTCTTAGCTGTACTGTATTTAATTTGGATAGTTTCTGGCATTTACTGCCTGCAATTTGAAAAATAAACAATGTTTACAACTATATGTACTTATGTTCAGTTTTCTCAACTTATGATATAGATGGCAGGAAAAATAATTTCATTAAATTTTTTTGTAATTAGGATTTTTTTTTTCTTGAAATGCAGATAAAAAATGAGGCATTTCCAAAAGAAACCCAACAAAAGATGTGAAAATGTTATGAGAAAGATTTTAGTGCCAGTATTTCTCCTGCTCTCTCTCTGGCCCATTTATTTAATATTTATTATTTAACAGTAATATTTAATTATTTATGTGAAGTGGAATAGCATCAACAAGAGAAGCTGGAGGAAAAAAAAAGGCTGACTTTGTAGAGCAGTGGTTATTATATTTGCCTATGACGTGGAAGATGGAAGTGTGAGTTTATATTCCAAAGCAGAGAAAACAAGTTTGAAGCTGGTTTGTTCCTATCATGTTCCTATCAGGAGATTAAGTTATTCCATGACATGGACTGTCTAGCGTTATTTTCCTTTCTAACTTTTTAGGGGATGGTAGTACAATCCACTGCTGGAATTTTTAAAAATAAAAATGGCATGTCAATATAGAGAATGGAGATGATTCCCTTTGGCCTGGAACATCAACTGAGGTGTCTCAACAGGCAGCTGTAGCCATCTCGGTGAGGTGGTACAGAGCACTTTTAATATATACATTCCCTATTCAGGGAATGGAGAATTTTAGCTGCTTTCAAAGGGTGGTAGGAAAAGCCTAAAAACTTTATAAGGAGATGACTTGAGGTAATGTGCAGAAAACACAGATGTCTTTGAATACCTGCCTCTCTCTAGAGTAGGTATCTCAGACCTGCAAGATCCAGACTGAAGATTTCTGTTATTTCCAGCTTGTCAGTGCATGGCATTTTAGAAAGGTGCTAAAGGGCAGACAGGCCTTGGCACACACCTTCTGACCAGTTCCTTCCCTGGCCTGTAGGGATACAAAATCCTTACCACAATTTTTCTAGTAGGATAGTCTGGCCTGGGAAAGCGGGACAAGAAGAGAGAGCAAGAAGCTGCCACTCCCAATTAGTGCTGAAACACCCAGATAGTGCTGAAACACCCAGAGAAGTGAACTCTGAAATCCGAAATAGCTTCTAGTACAGTTTGTGCCATAGACTAAGATCATCCAGCCTTGGCAGCTAGAGTATCTGGAAACGCACTGTTCGACCCCGTCCCTATCCCCATTCCCACCATAGGCCACTGCGCTCCTTTTCAAGGAAAAAACCATTTGTCTTTTCACACCACCAGCAGCAGCTATCACCAAGAAATCTATCCCCTCCTGGACCTGTACGATGCCAGCCACCTGGCATAGGTCACTGGTGTGGGGAAGAGAAGAGAGTAGCAGGAGATGAGGTGAAAAGCTGCATCCATTCCATGCAACCCCGCTGCTGCTCTAGGTGGGAGGGTGGAAGAGGGAAAAGGAGGGAAGCAGAGCTGGGAGAAACCCAATGCTGATACTTCAGGATGCTGAGCTCAGTCCAGGCCCTTCTTCCTGCTGAGGTGGTTGTAGAAGTGTTGGTAGAAGGAAGACCCGTCTGCTGAAAGGCTATATCAGGCTAAAGAAACTTCTCAGTCATTCTGGAAGTGCTGGTTGCTGCAATAACCATCCCTGTTTCCAGAAAGATGCAGCACAGTGGACAGAAGATTGTTGTGGGCTAGACTGGGCCTCTGGTGAAGTGTGCTGTGTTAGGCAAGCAGGGACTGGAGCTCAAGCCCTGCTCTATAGCAGAGGAATGCCTAACAGTCGGGCTCTGCAAGCTTCACAATCTCCATTCATCTCTAGAAATCAGGATGTTCAGTACTCTTCTGATCTCTCATCAGCCTCCTAGTGCTTCACAGTCATGACATACCCTGACCTGAAATTATTCATGCTTGAAGTGCGGGTGTGCATGTGTGTCTTCAGTATTGTTTGTTCAGCAATAAGGCCTCTGTTTCCATGCAATACACAGTTAAGAAGGCCCACATTTTTCCAGCTGCATCCAGCATTCCCTACAGTTGTTTGATTTACCTCATCCCTTTCTTTAGTTCCATGACTGTCATTCATGATTCTCTGTTCCTCGTTGCTCCTTCTGATAACTGGAAATGTTTTGTGTGAAATTTTTTTTTCTCCTGAAGACTTTAAAAACAAACTTATAAACTTAAATGATGTATCTTTTTTAATATTTCAAAGGGAAAAACTATAGAAATAGCTATCTATTACAGAAGAATTCTGATCATTTTTCTTATTTTATTCTGTGTGTTTAATAATTATTTTTCAAAATAAAAATTTCACTGTTATTTTCTAATTCTTCTGATTAGCTTTATTTTAAATCTTCATCATGAATTACCATAATTTTCAGAGGGCAGTGTCCTCTGCCTCCCTTCTAAAATCGGCATTTCTGAGTCTTTGTCTTGCTTAAGGTTAGATGGGCCTTGAAAAGAGTGTATCAAATCAGACCGGATTTAGCATACCGTTACATTTAAGAAATTCAGTGCAGCTGCTTTGAATCACCCCTAGAAGGCACTTGCCTCTCTCCATTGATTGTAGGTCATTTAGGTCCCTAAATTTCAGGAATCTGAATTGTAACCTTAGTTAGATGTCTAAAGTAAGGTAAAGTTGCTAGTTTATGTATGCCTTAATTGACAAATGATTTGAAGTTGGTGTATTCACTTGTAGGAACAGGCCCAGTCAAGATGAGGATATATATTTGTTTGAATCTGACCGCAGAATGAGGACATGCTCTAATTATAATGTTCACACAGCTGCTATGCTTCAAAACAATTCCAGGCCCCAGTCTTGGAAAAAGATTTGTTGTGAGGTACTCTTTGGCCTTGCAGAGTTTTATTGACTTCAACGGGCCTACTAGTATGTAATGGTGCCAAGCATTGCAGCTGCAATAATTAAGATTGAGCTGTGTAAGAGTGGGAAAAGGTGTAGTCTTTCTAAATCCTTTCATCCAGAGCTGCTTTACTGTCATGTGAAGGTCTAAATCTTTATAACATGTGAACATCACAACCTTCATGACCAGCAATTCGATGGTCAGCATGCTATGTACCCTATGGTAGGTGTGCCTAAATGCCATGACAATGTTAATTCATTGTTGAAACATCTTACAACTCCATTCCTTATTCCTGTTTTTAAGTATGTACACAGTGATGGTTGGACTTGAATATATCCATCTTGTGCAAAATGCTTGATTATTTCCATAGTTATTATTTTAAAAAGTGGGGATTCTTTTGGCTCTCTAACATACTCGGGCTGCAGGAAGGTGTTAGGACCTAGAACACTGTTAAGGAAAACCACCTCAGAACCTGTCTCTACCCTCCTCTTTGCTCGCTATTTCTCAGTTTTGTTCTGTTTTTTCCTGCAGATCTTCTTCTCATGTGCCATTTATCTCAGCTACTTCCATAGTCACTTGTCAACATCCTACTCTTGGACCAGCAGTGCTGGAAATACAAGATGTGTAATAAAATTTCGCTCCCCTGTGTGGGAAAAAGGAGATGAGAAGCAGCAACAGGCAAAGATGACTCTGAGAAGCAGGTAGACAGAAGATAATACTGGGTGTTTGCTGTTAGCAAAATGGAAAATACAGATTTGCAACTGGTTTTCTAGACCCAATAAGGGCTAAGAACACATCATTTCCAAATTGAAAGTTGACACTCCAGAACACGTTAGTAACAAGAGTTAAATTCCATGGCCAAGGAATCACTCAGTCTTGCTGATACATCTGCCTTGTTAGTAATAAATCTCCAGGAGTCATTATCTAAATCTGCTCCCAGCTACATCCCCTGTGGTTAAAGTTCCTTTACTTCTCACAGGCTTGGCCAGAACAAGTCTGATCAGGACATGAGCAAGAAAATTTCAAGAGATATTCAGGATACTTAAAGACATGTCTTCTTTGTAAAACAGTACTAGAAGCCATGTCAGCTGGAGTGGTAGAAAAGCATATCCTGCTGCTAGAGAGGGTAGTTTGTCAGGCTGTACGCTAAACTGGTTTGTTATTGAATCTCTATCTTTATATGCTTGTAGCATGAGGAACATAAAATGTGTGTTCCCGTTGTGATAGGCGAGTATAGAGCAAGATCACTGTTCTTACCCTGAATGGCTTGCAAACTGAGCTAAGGACAAGCATTAACAGATTAATATAGAAAAACATACAAGTAAGGAATGATAGGACAATAAAAGCAATGGCAATTTCAAAATTATTTCAGAATTTCAGAGCTCCATCTATTTAACCACCTGGTTTTTTTCTTTTCTTGGCTCTCTTTGACTGTGAGGGACTGTACAAATGGTAATCAAACAGATTCTTCTGTGTAACATCTAAATCTTTTTGTCAGTCCATCAGAATGAAAAACATTACAGAAGCACAGTATTATTAAGAAGAATTTTTTTACGTTACCGCATACATTATTCCTATTACAGCATCTGGAAAAAGGAGATCTGCTAGGTAGTTTAGTAAGTGTAAATTACAGTTGACAAGGATAATTGATACTCCTGGGCTGTCTCTTCTCTCTGGTCAGCTGGGAGTTTTGGGGCTACACCAGTTTTTATACATCCTTCAGCTAAATTGAAAATCCAAATGTAGAATGCTGCACTAAGAACAGTATGTGGATTTGAGGAAATTCTTGAAAGAAAGAAAATCCCGGAGGCAGGGAATAGGTTATACTGTCCTATAGCTGTGTTGTATCTGCACCTCTTTGAGATACAGCATTTTTCTTTTAAGTAAGGTAGAATGCCTGAGAATTATGGAATAATATTGCATATATAAAGCGTAGCAACATTTCATGGCCCACTGCTCGAGGAAGTGGAAAGCAAGCAGTGAAATAGCATTGAAGATCTGGGGTACTCGAAATTTTACTTCGCTGAAAGAATTTTCCTGGAGTGCTTGTGAATGCATGATGATGTCATACATAGGAACTCTAGTGTTTTGTCTATAAAAATGGTCTTGCAGACTTGTGCCTAAGGCTATCCTTGCATACTTTAATACATGGTCATGGTATATATGACCTGAGGGCAGGACTTAGGCCTTCCGTCATATACAAACCAGGTGCTCAACCTCTGCAAAATCATAGGAGTTCAGCGAGACAACTGTGTGAAATGTTGGTTTTGGCTGGGTTTTAAGGATCCCTTTTCTCAGGTATCTAACTTCCATTCACTGAGTGGGAAGCTTAAGTACCCTGCTCTGGGTTTTAGATTCTTATCTCAGAGACCCATTTGTAAATCCTCAGGTCTTTTATGTTCTATTGCCCTGTGTTGTTCAGAACTCTTTTGGCATGTGAAAACCAAGGAAATTTTGGATTTCTTGTTTATATATATGTTATACTGTATTTTCTTATGTTTTGAAAGAGAATACTGGAAAATAATTTCCTTTATAACTCATACGCCAGGACATCAGTTGAAGAGTTTGCAGGTCTCCTGAAAAGAATTGATGACATTTGCAAGTAAGGCAAAGAATGAGGATGATCGTTTGAGTCTCAGGTTTGTGCAACATTTTTCATGCTCACAGAAAATCCTCTTAGCTGACTTTCAAAAATGGTACATTTTTAAGACTCTTCGCACCTTCTCCTAATGATTTGAGATAGAAATATTTTAGCACTTATTTTAAGTGCTTGCTTGGGCATACATGAAGCAGTGATAGTTTTTCTTCGAGAAACAAGTCCCCTGCACACGAAGAAAGTTGCAAAATTAAATGGGCATGTTCTGCTCTTCCTTCTCTTGGGAGAAATCTGCTGAGACTTTGATCTTAGCCATGTTGCCCTATTACTTGACATAACATCAGTATTTTGCATTGCATTTCTAAGGATTTATAGAAGGGCATAAATAATGATCTTTTAAAAGCCTTTGTCAGTTTTAATATACGTAGTACCATTTAAAAAATCTAATCCAATTAGCTGATCCAGAGATTGCTTCTCTGATATCCAGAGCTGTTTCTCTGGATATTTAAATCAACCAAAAAGTATTCTCAGGACTGTCTTTCAGTTAGTTTATTTTCATCCTATCCTGATGTCAGCTAGAGTCTAGGAAATTTGTGAAGTTATGTTAAACATTGTTGATAAGATGTAAAATAGAAGACGGATCTACTACTTCAGATGTATTTTTACATTGTGAAAGATGGCAGTGCAAAAAAAAGGAACCAACATGAAAAACCACTGAACACTATATGTAACCTGTATGAACAAGACATTTCCCACAAAAACTGCATTCTTCAGCTGTGTGGGAAAATTATAATCTTCAGTCTGTTTGGGAGAAGCTTTAGGTCTTAAGGAGACTATTCTGCTTCCAGAGCCTTACATAAAAAATGTGTGAGGATGTACTAGAAACATGTTGAGGACATCCCGAGTTATCTAGAGGGAGATTTTCAGAAGAGCTCATCACTAGCCTAATTTTCCTCTCAGTGACTTCAGAGGCAGCACAGTTTAATTGGAGGAAGTGAGTTAGAAAATCCCACCTCTTTTTTTTTTTAAATAGGACAGAAGCAACCAACATTGTGATGGTGTCTGGAAATTCAGAGGCATTCAAGCACTTCAGGGATGCGGCAATGTGATTTCAGTAAAACAAATTGCTCATCAAGGAGATTGCTGTGAACTGAAGCTACCTCTAGCTTCCAAAAGGTGCTACCACATAATTTGACACAGCATGGAAGCACAGCAATCCAGTCTCACTGCAGCAAAGCGTAACAGCAAGGTCTTTATTTGAAAGAAACCACAACAGTGTTAGGTTCAGGCAAATGTAGGGGAAAAGTCAACAGGCCTGGTCATTATTTTCCTGGACACTATTTCATTATCCTCTAGAACATGTGTTTGATGCACCTGAGATGTAAAAGTGAATATTAACTGACTTCTTTATAAGCCTCTGCTACAAAAAACACTGTCCCCATGACCTTTAGTGAATATGGCAAATTACAAGTCAGAGCTCTTCTGGACCCCTTCTGAGCCAACCTCTGGAATATCAGAGATATAGCCACCTTGGAAATTATTGACTAAACAATTTTCTCCTCATTTAAACTGCTGACTAAACAAAATCTGCTTTTCAAGCAGAGCACATAGAGCTCTGCTTTGATTAATTTCAAATTCCATGTTTTGATAAATATCCTGAAACTTTTGGAGTATTTTATTTCAAACTTCTGAAGACCAGCAGTCTGCTTTTAACATTCTGGAGGAACTGGGAAAATGGTGTCCTTTCTTCTCTACTTACTGCCAAGTCCCAGCTTTGTCTTCTGGGAGAGCTTGAAAGAGGTAAAAGAGCTCACAGAAGGATTTGCTATCCAGCTGGAACATCCTGGTGGCAGACTATGTGTATAAGATATCCACTTGTAACAGATTTATTAGTACTTGATAATGATCCCTTATGTCAGCCCATCACTATATACAAAGCTAGAGTGGAAGCATGTCAGGAATCTGTTGCAGAAACATTTCCATTATTAATTCCTTAAAAGACATCCCTCTGTTGGGAGTTATACCTTAATAAATGCTAAAAATGGCAATGCCATCACTGTGACGTCCTAAGAAAAGGTCTACCTCAAATCCCACCATGTTCTACAAAAGACTGATAGCAACAGATAGGGGCAAATTTTTTGGCCTAAATAGTGAAGACAGGGGGTTTTGTTTTCATTTTCTTTTTAATTTTCTTTTTTTTTTTCTTTTTTCTTTTTCAGTTCTTTTGAAAACAGGCTAGAGCTACCCGAGTCCAGCAAGATGGTCAGGAAACCTTGTGAAAACTGCACACCAAGCACATACTTCTCCTCCTCAACTGTAAGGCTGCTCCTGAGCAGTCAAGAGATGCCAGTCCAAATTAGTGTTAGCATCAATAACACACACTTGGTGTGGTTTTACATCTTTTCTCTTTCCTCTGTTGTGTAATAAATAGTGCCTGTTTTCAGAGAAAGGAGAAACCTGTGATATGAGCAGTGACTTCAAGCTTTTGTAGAAAGCAAATACAGAAGCTGACTAAAGGGTTGTGATCAATGTATGCACTTGTTAAGTCTAATTTGAGAATATTTGCCATATCAGGCACAGAAATCTCTTCCTACATTGTGCTTTTTGTACAGATGAAAATTAAAGTAGTAAATTTTTACCATGAAGAGTAAAAGGAACAATCTCCCTGTATGTAATGCATTTAAATACCAATTGTCTGCTTCTTTTCACCAACATAACATTGTTAAGTTGTCTTTTAATCACTCTATTTGATATTTGATATGTAGCAGTAAAATGTTTATATTGCGAATTGTACAGTAAACGTTCAGTTTAGGAGCAAATTAATAGTCTGGAACCATGAGAATCTAACTATATCTGAATATTGATGATCTTACTTTCCGAGTCTCTCTGGGATTGGGGGTGCGAGGTGTTGATCATTGCTTCTCACTGATAAGCAAAATATTTCCAGAGCGTGAAGAATTCTGTGGTGTGTGAGAAGGATAAACCATAATCTGCATCAACACACTAACTTCTCCTCTGCCATTTGCATTGAAAATCAGGTAGAAGTTATGCTAAGCTCTCTATTATAGCCTCATGTATGTGAAAGGTCTTCCCCTTCATTTGAATAAGGCCTCTTATGCATGTGAAAAAAGCACATTTAAAAGGAACGTTCCTTTAATTAGGGTGGCATTTAGAAGCAGAATCCTTAAATGTTCACTTTTTGTGATGCTAAATTGTGGAGTATTTTCAAATATGTTGTAGCAGTCATTTTCATTAACCATTTTTATTTTTATTTATTTTTAAAAGGAAATGACATGCTCTACAATGTGAAGTGAAGGAGTAGATTAATATGACTAGCTAGATTAAGGAAATTTAAATCAGAGTGTTTGATGAAATGTAGGAAAATGTTTAAATATAGGATTAGACTTACAATATAGAAAGCAGTCAAGGAGATCAAAAGAACTCTGTTCAGAAAGTCCTATTAAAAAGAGAGGAAAAAATCTATTGAGTGAATTCTTATAGCTAAATGATTAAAGTGTTTTTAATATATTACATTCAATCTGACTTTAAAATAAAAATAAACAGCACAGAGTATGCATGAAGTAGAGATTGTATTCATTTTTTTATAAAGATGAAGTAACTGGGCCTATATGAAACTGTCATAAAACATATATATGAGACTATGGAATTTAACTTAAAAGGAGTTCCCTGGAGAATAATTTTAAATCTGGCATGCAGCTTTATGAAGACAGAAGTTAACTGATTGGCATCTGTATGAATATGGATTTCTTTAAATCCATATTTGATTTTCTACCCCTTAAAAAAATCAAATGTAACCTAATAACTACATCTTAAGCAAACCTTTGGAAGAACGTGCTTAATCCTCTAGGGAGTCAATAGAAATGCCTCAAACTTTGGTATCATACAACTAACCAAGATCATAGGAGTGACTTCTATAGCTGTCAGTGTCTTCTGTATCTCAGCAATCTAGGTTTGTTTTGGTTTGTTTTTTAATTAATGTTAGACTAGGTTCTTGAATCATGGTTAACACTCAGTGTTGGCAGGACCCTGCACGCTTCTTTTATCCCCCACTGGAATACTTTACAAGAAATGCACAGTGAATAATTTGGATTACAATGTACTGTTCACATTAAACTGAATTTTCTTCCTATTTTTTTGCAGTCTGAGACCTTAGTAGTTTTTCATTATATAGAATAAACAAATAGTGGGCACGTAAATATTGTACAGCTGTATATGCAGCATAAATCACCTGTAAAATACACTTCCCATTCTACTGATCTACTTTGTTTTAGTGCTTTAAAAATCAAAAATAAAAAAGAAGCTTTTATGTAGTGTACAGCCCCTCAATGCTCAACTGAACCACGGAATTCTTTCTGAATTGATTCCCTAGTCTTTCATTTATTCAAATAAATATCATTACAGCAGTGATGAATTTCAATCAAAATGCATGCAAATTTGTATTTCAAAGTCCTATTTTAATTTGGCATGATTATTCACTAGTAGATGTGGACTTCTTACTTTTCCTAGTTTCCCCTATCTCCAGGTGTGTTTGCTACAATTAAAAAAGAAAAAGAGGTCATTTCATTAAGGTCTCCCTTCCCGTCAGTCCTTCCCAATGACATTTACAGCCATTCTTTCCAGATAATATCTACAGCAAAACACAATAAAACTGTTGGTAGTTTGAATACTGGTGAGTGGAATGGACAGCTTTTCCAGTTGTATATTACAAGTAACTCTGCTCACAGGCAAAACAGATGACAATTTTTTCTAATGAGTCAACAGTAAATGGGATACATTTACCCTTTATTTCAATAACTACAAAATATGGGATAGAATAATTTCCCAAATACATACATATTTTGAAAATAATTCTTCATGTAAATGGGTGGTTCCAGGTTTCCATTTTTATCTATTGTATTTCAAGCAGGATTAATTTATTGTTTCTTCTTGCTATAGCATCACAAAGGCATGGTCAGTTGATTAGTTTATTAGTGCATACTGATAGCACTCAAGGGCTGCATTCAGATTCTGGGATGTCCTGTAATTAGAGCCAGAGAGCCTTGTGTCAGTAAAAATTCCAGTTGTTCCTACAACAGCTTTAGTTCCACAGATAGGAGCAAATGGTGAGAATATCTGTATATAGAGCTACCAGTACTTTAATTTCTGCGCCCTTTGGTACTGCTGTGAGCACAGCTTGGCAATGCACTGAAAATCGAACAGCTGGCAGCTGCTACTATGCAGCAGAATGGGAGACATGCTGCCTGCAAGGTAAACAGAAACAGCAGAGTTAGAAAGTGGGAAGGAGGGAAAAAGTCCTGGAGGCCCACTGGTTAAAAGGAGCATAGTGAAGAGCTCCCGAGTGGAAGAAATAAAGGTGGAAAAAATCTAGCATCAGCTTCTCAACAACATAGTTTGAAATAATGGAAGATACCATAAATTAAAATAGTGAGGGGAGCAGGGGAAATGTCAGCAGAGAAGACTGCGCACCTAGCAAGCCTGAAAGGGTAAGTGGTGACACAAACCTCTGAAGAAGCCACCAGGCTCTTGGTTTGCAGTAAGTAAAAATGATCCATCTCTATCTTTCTGGTGGAAGCCCAAAGGCTGGCTTACTCTTTACTTCTACTTCTCATGCTTCACTACTCACTTTATCACTTTCTTTTGCACATCTGCAGAACTTTGGCTTTACTCTTTCAATCCTGGCAGCTGGGAAGAGACTTATGATTCAGAGTTTTATTCATTCCCTCCTGCAATGAGACAAAGTGTAAAAATTAGCATTAATATTGAATATATTTGGCATCTAACTACAGTCAGAGAGATCAGAACATGCCATACTAGCACTATATTAACTTCAAGCAGTCTCATCAGTGGCTTTCTAGCTTTCCATATTGACAAGTGTTCTTAAAAAGCATGTTTAATCAATCCTTTTTTTTTTTCCTTTACTCCGAAACAGCTGATTCAAGGGCTAAGCGCACAGAAACATAGATAAAACTTGGGTAGTTAGTTACACAATAGCTGCTTAGTTGTATGATAACTTGCTTG
>JAVKLA010000047.1:14687656-14706553 GCA_034782735.1 Sagittarius serpentarius | reverse complement strand
CGTGTTGCCCGGCGCTGTAATAAACATACCTACTTTACAATCTCTTAGATTGTGGAGTCTGTTTTCCGCACGTCACAGCATAGGGGAGAGGTGCTGGTCTCATGATGTACAGTAAATATTTTAGTGAAAGTAAAGAAGATAGTAATTAGTAGAACTAGAAGTTGGAAAGAAGCTGCTAGGTACCCAGGGATCAGGCCTGGGAAAGAATATTTTCATACTGCCACTAATGACTTAGCACAAAGGAGAGGGTACTGATGAAATTAAATGATAATACAAAGCAATACTGAAATATCATTGAAGAAGAATCGGATGACCTCAAAGACAGACACAGCAGAAATGGGATAACAATTGAAATTTGAACTATTGATTTTTTTTCTGTACAAATACGATCATTTTATATATCAGACAAGTTATTTCTGGATGCAATATATGATTCCAATTATCCGTTTTGAAGATGAATTACACCAATACAATGTGGAGGACTATTAAAGTAATTAGGAGAATGGAAAGGACAACTGATGAACAGTTAAAGGAATGGGGTTGCTTGTCTTAGCAAAATAAGGCATAAGAGGATATAAAATGGACTGCTGCTGTCCATAGGTGCACCAGGAGAAGGGTGGAAGAGCAGAAGATAGACTGTAAAAAAGATCATAGGATCATATAATGATGAATAACATAAGTTTAAATACAGGTTTGGTTAAAGAACTGCAGGGCCATGAACAAGATTATGACATTAACAAGATTAGGAAATAGGAGGAAGTATTTTAATTACCATAGAGTAACCAGTGGAAGAGAACTGGGCTGGATGACCTAAAAGTCCTTTCATGCCTCCCTCCTTTGTTAAGAGGTATTATTTTCCAGCGAAAACCAGCATCTGCTGCAGCTACTATCCTAGATTAATTTATACATTGTTAATTAATTCACTTAAACATTCTAGCCCTTATCACACAACAGTGGGATTTTGTGAGTTTATGTACATAAACTTAATGGCAGAGGCCACAAGCAAGTACCTGTTGTCAGTGTATGAGATCTGTGTACTATGAGAGCTCACTTGTACACAGTAAAAAAGCATGTGCGGCTGAATCACACAATAGATGACTTCCATGTGGATCTTCACAGTCTGCAAGGTAACTTTGTCTACTTTCATCTCACAGTGTGTTAACATTGCTGACATGGCAAATTACTCCTGACTAGAAAGGATGTATTAAATTCACACCTGTTGTACATTACAAAAAAGTTTTCCGTGTAAATGTGTCCTGAAGTTATGAGGAATCTAACTGAAGGCTGTGAAAGTGAAGGGAGGTACCTCCCAGAAAAGACCTCACAAGCAAAAGATCTCCTTCAAGGCATACCTGGCACGTTAAGACCTGACTTCCTAAATGTTGCCTTCCCTTTACAGAGAAGTCCAAGGTATGAAACTTCAATCCTGGTGTTCAACAAGTAAAGCTTAAAAATTTATAGCCTGATTCACTTTTCTATTACATCAGTATGAAACAGGGGTCACAACATGGTATAGCCCTTCTAAATCAAACAGTGGTATGGTATGCAGCTAATGAGCTTTCAGAAAAACAGCATAAAACCACTGAATCTTAAAACTATGACGATGATTCATAAAAGTTGATCAAAACCTTTTACATTGTCTCATCATAAAAATCACAGGGTCATTCTACAAAGTTATTGGTTGACAGATGTAGAATGAATGAAAGATTGAATTTTGCACAGCTCTGAGTAATATCAGGAGCCTTATTTTGAATGACACTTCTGAGTTGTAATAATAACGCATGGAAAAATCTCTTCCCTGTCCACCACACTTAGCCCAGCAGGGTGGAGCATGCAGGTAAGAAAGAAATTCTTCAAAGGAAACATTGGCTCTCAGGAGGTGTATATGTTAGCTGAGTTCATGTACAAATCCTGAACTGTACCTGCCTATAAAGTAAACAAAAACATGTTAATTTTAAACAAAACTACATTTATCCATATCCCCCCAAGTGTGAATATGTGTTAAAATATCTCTAAAAATAGAGTTCAAAGACAAATGCCTTTCCTATGGGGATCAGTGAGAGAGAATTTCTTTTCATCTCAGTAAAACCTCAATTCAAAAGGAAGACTGCAGCCTTTGGGGAAATACCTAAAAACAATGTTAAGATGTTTCAAAAACTGTTTTCCACAGTTTTGAAACAAGATAACCTAAGTCTAAATTTCTGAGGTATGACAGATCTTGTTAAGTAATTTTAAAAACAAAACCAGAAGTAACAATACAAAACCAGTAAAACTCTCAGATGTCTGTTTCCTTTCTGTGCCTAAATACAAATATATGCCTTCAACCTTGTTTAACTCCAAAAAATAAAGTTCTATTAGGGAACAAACCCCACTGTTCAAGGCACTGCCCAATGCTACTACGAGAACCTTCAGCATGCCTCCTGCACTCTTGGAAAAGTTCCAAATCTCCTTCCCTGCCTCTAGACAGAGAACTACAAGTAATGCAATGAACACAGTCATTGTACCCCAAAATCACAGACAACATTGCTGCTAGGAGCACTTTAAATCGCATGATTAGCTGGCATTAGAGTTAAACCTTTATGAGGCAGACCCACAATCAGAGCTAGTACCAGCCATGTGTCCTGTGCACAGGCCTACACGTGTCCTGTGTACAGACCAGCTATTCAAGATTCTAGAAAACACTTACATTAACTGAGGAAGAATTGTCATTGGTAAGTATGAGCTACAGCAAATGTTGCCTATGTATCCTTCGTTCATTAGCTCCCGAGAACATAACTCCATGAGAGAAATTTTTGTTGTAACTACGTAAGTTCAGTTCCATATATGAGTACTTTCTACAGTCCCAAACAATTTTGCATTGTACACACCTATAGGTCACGATTACAAGGTCCTTAGCACTTTGCTGAAAGCTAAGGTCGGTTTCTGCAACCTATTATATCATTGATTTTTAACGTAAATGGGATGCTTCTTATTTTTACAGTAGACTTTGTGACCCGTCATTGCAGACTGGCTTTCTGTTATAACAGGCACCGAGTAAACATGAAACAAATGCATGATCCCTGTTTTGAACAGCTTCCAAGCTAAGTAACTTGAAGAGCTACATACTCAGTTTGAACATACAACCTCCTAGGAAAAAAAAAACCAACCCAACGCTATTTGTTTGGGCTTACAGAAGATCTGTGTCATCATTTTCCAGCTCATTTCTGTTTATTTGTTTACCTCTAACAATACTTCTTTATCATCCTCTTTCATACAGTAGCTTTCTGACAAACAGATTAATAAAGACTTGGGTTAATATGCTAGAAGGGTTTATAGTGTGTGGCACTGGCCTTATGCAAGACATATTTGACTTATGAGAAATGGTGTAATTGCAATTTAGACCCAAAATCTAGCTGCCTCTGGCTTGATGTTGTCCAGGAGAAGAAGATGGAGAGACTTATCTGTATGTGTGTGGGTTTATGGAAGAAAGTCTAGTTTCCAGGTAACTACTTCTTTTCCAAAGTAAGCGTAATCCATACAAAAAAGCCTTTGTCTCCTACACAAATTTAATACTTACAGCTCTTGCCGATTAGACGGTGGGCTTGCTCTCACTCTCTCTTCTAAAATCCATGGGTAAATGTCATAATATTCATATAAGCTTTTACTAAATTATTTTCTAAAGTGAAATGTATGGGGGGGAAAAAGCAAGATTTCACACTAAAATTATCGAAGGTGAAAAAGAAGGAAATATGTATTCTCCTTAAATGTCTTTGATTAAAATGTAGACTTATTTTCTTTTGAAGAAGAGAGGAATTTGATTTTGATTTTAAGCCTCCTGAAGTGTCCATATGCGTATCTCAACTGTAAGATATGAAAATGAAATACAGGACAGAAGATCTAAAACAGAAAAGAATTTTAGAACAAGATTATAATATTTTAAGAAGATAATATATTCCAGTATTTTTAAAGAGAATATTTCATTTTCTATGAAAACAATTCATTGTACTTTTTCAAACCCTCAACCTTTAAAATGGCTGAAGTTTATTTAATGATTTAAACTATCCAGTGTTTGATATAGGTAGAGATAATTTTTTCCTTGACAGAAATATGCTGAAAGTGTAAAGGGGAAAATTGCCAGGACCTATAAAGCACATGGTTGATTTTAAGTATATGGAAGGAATTAAATATATGTGTATATGGAAAGGAAGTGAAAAAGAAAAGAAAAGACATGGTCCTGTAAAGAGGATAACAGATGGTTTCATTTGATCAGAAAGCTGGCTAGGATTTCTTTGCAATCACTTTTTGATAATTTCTAAGAATTATTTCCTTAGTTTATTTAGCTTGTGGATACTAATTGTCTGATTTTATACATCACTTTCTGAACGTTTGACTTAATTAAATGGTAAGACAAGACATCTGTTGACTATCTTTGATATTTATAAATAACTAGACATAATATAGAATGAAGATATTAAATGAGAGGAAAAGAAAAATGTGGTAAGAAGGCAATGCCACTTGTTAAATTTACTCTTTTCCGCTTCCCTGGGTGATATATTACAGAAAGGTTGTCTGAGCTGTCATTGTGGCATCACTAAGAGGATGTACACAACATCTTCCATTCAAATTACCTTTCAAATCAATCACCCTCATCAGGCTGCTATCTTCATCTGATGGCTGTAGGACAAATGTTTTGGCTTATAGGTAGGAAATGTTAGCATTTGAAAGAGCTCTGAGAAAGAAGGTTCAATGGTTAACTTTGATAAATTGTGTTAAGGAAGGACAGTAAATAATATGCTTGTTGAAATACTTCATGCAACTGGCTTGCAATTTCTGAAATAAAAAGGCTGCTCTATATTTTTTTTCCCGAATTGAGTAACAAATGTGTCCCTGAAAAACCTAGAATGAATACTTACTGGGTTTTCCCAGAGATGTATTATTCAAAAATGCACTAACATAGCACACCCATGTATTAGTTGTATAACTGTCTTCTGAATCTTAAATTACTTGGTTTATCTGAAAGACTGTGAATTTTCCCACTAGTGTGTGTGTGCTTGTGTGCGTGTAGAAAAGCATGAAGCAAATAGCTGGGACAGCATGAAGGTTTGTGTTATGTTCCAGTCAGATTAAACTATAAATCAGAAGCCTAGGTATTTTAATAACACATTAAATAGTCCTTATGCCCTTAGTACTGCATAATTATAAGTTAAATAACAGCTTCAAATATTTTCTGTGGTATTCTCATTTTTTATACAGTAGCTTTTTAAATATGATAAATGATACTCAGCTTCAAATGTATTGTAAATACTGCATGCATATTACCAATACACATTTTAGAATTTTCTAATCTTGCTTTAACACATATGGTATTATCAATTACTTACACCCTTTTAATATAATGTAACATTTCTTTAAAATGACATACAATTTATACTGGATGTCACTAGCCCCTAGACTACCTTGGCACATATTTATATATTTCAGCTACAATTTATCACTTTGTGAAATACACTTTGCGTAATTGAAAATAATGACACAAAAATCATCTACTCTTATACACTGGTAGTGTGATATACTATCCTGATAGCTTAGTGTACTATATGAAGTCAGTCTGCAGAGCCATGCCTTTGAAATATGATTTAAAACAGAATTTATAATGTCACAGAATTACATAAAACTGTGTGAAATTGTGCAGATAATCATTTAAATCTCCCTACATGAAAAGATAATTGCTCCAGAAATTAACTGTACCTGGGGTTCATTCATTTGGTCATGGCTAGTTTCTTATATAGTGATGATTTGATATTACAGCTAATTAAGATCAGGTCAGAGTTGCTGAAGGTCAGACATTAATGCACAGGATCATTGAAATGATAATTATAAACAGATTAGGAAGCTACGGTCTTTTATAAGGGGTTATTAGATAATTACTGTGAGAGTGTACGGCTTACTGTAATAATGGATTATCGACTACTTACAGCGTTTTAAGGGTGAGAGTATATTACTTCCTCAAGGACTAAGAGGAATAATGTTGTTGGAACTCAGGGCTCTGTAAATAAAATAGCACCAATTGCTTTTCAATTTTCTTCTGGAGAATATGTTCCCTTGTTGGAATAAACTGTATCATTTTATCTCAATGAGACTTTAAATATTTGTGTAGCCGGGAACGTCCTTTAGTCTTTTTTTTTTCCCTTCTGGAGAAGGAAGAAGAAAATGAATTTTATAAATAAAGATTTTATTCTGTTTTAAATACGTAGCTAAGGCTGCCAAAAGCTTTACCAACGGCAATAGAATGGGTACAATAAACATTTTACAATGATTCAGGGAATAGGAATAGGAAAAGATTAACCTGAAACTTCCTGATGTAACAGTTGCACACTTCCTTCTCTTACTGCTATGACTTTTGGTCTAACATATCCATTCACAAATAAAAAATAACAAAAAAAATAACTAAATAATAAAATAATTATTGTATAGCTGTAGCACACGTTGATCTGCTACTGGTTGAAGTCCATTTCATTTGGAGCTTTGTGCATCAGAGCATGACCTATAAATCAGTAAGGGGGAAGAGGGCTTGAAAAGAGCTTCTGGAAAGATAACATCATTTAAATACTGCAGAAGACACTCACAGACAGGTTCCAAAAGCAGCTAGTGTAAAGGAAAAGGAGAGTCATTTGTGCCACCTGTGGTGACAGTGACTGTATGACCAAAAAAGTAAACCAAGCATGAGGGACACCTGTGTGGCCTCCTTTGAAAAGACGACTGGTTTTATTGTGTAGTTCTTCTATGCAGAACAGAAGAGAGAACCTTTGGAGAGAAAGTACTTTATTCTCTTGGACAAAAATTGTCATATATAATAGTCACATTGAGTTGTAGATGGAAAAGGATGTATTTAGCCCAATCTTTTCCACAGAGGGAAGAAGAAGACACATGAATAGTTGGTCCCACACCTGGTTGTAGAGGACTCGAAAGGCTACAAGGGGGCTGAGTGGCACCGGCAACGGGGGAAGCAGACCACTTACACCTGCAGACCCCTGAAAATATTTTGGTACCTACAGTGGAATAAAACCAGCACAAACCAAGAACAGAAAGGGGACTTTCCTTACCCACAACTATGAGAAGAGATGTAACTATGAGAAGAGATGTCCGTCATCTGATTCTTCTCAGGCCTTTCACCATCAATGGTAATAGGAGGATTGCTGTTTCCCACTATGCCTTAGAGTATGCTGCAATACTGGGCCAGTATTTCAGCATAGGAGACAGGAAAGTCCCCTCTCTGAGTCTTGGAAAGAAGTAAGCTGGGAGGAGCTTTGAGTCATTGTTTTTTCACCTTTCTTAGGAGGCAAAGGCATTCTAGACCAGTCTTATGGAGGCCAGAATCAAACACTTCTGGCTGTTCTAAAAGCCTTAAAAAATGTCAGCCCTTGTTGGATGTGAACTGATCCCTGACCTCCACTCCTCCTAGATCCTCAAGTTCAGGCATCAAATTGAAAAAAAAAACCACTATCTGCCCAGTTTTACTCCTAAGAAAATGTAAATATCATTCAGGAAATAAAGGCAAGCGTTAGTAATCATTTAATATTTAGCCTATCTTTGTTATACAGGCCCAATCTACCCTACTAACACATATGTACATCAAAAATACTCAAGGTGATTCAATTTTCATTTGCATATTTCTGAGGTCAGCCTGTCCTCTATCTTTTCAATCCATGCATGTAAATCTTGCAGCATTGCCACATAAACACAAGAGTTAGCCAAATCTGTTGAGGCTGCTTGGGGCAATGCATGAAGAAGTCTCAGGAATATAATAGAGGTATAACAGCACCTCTCCTGGATTAGGGGGAGCACATCACTTTGCCCCCCTCATCTCTTCATGTGAGGGAAGATCTGGCACACAAGTCCAATTTTAACAGAATAACTCTTAAAACTGAAGAAGTTCTGCACTGCCTGTATGCAGAAGATTTGCCTGCCTATATGTGAAAGCATGTGGCATATGAAGACCTCAAGGATAACATCCCATGCTGTATTTTTTACACAGAAAGCTAATGTTTCTGTTACAGAACAGCTATATTTATTATATTTAATACTAAACAATGAATACTGGTGTCCCACTGCCTTTGAATGTTGCTGCACAATGAATATTTTACAGGTTTTCTTACTACACATTATGTCTGCTTCTCATCTGAAAGTTATTTTAAGCTTCCACTAAATTTGTTCAGTTGTTGAAAATGGCAACATACTGATTTTTTCCCCCAGCTACCACTGCTGGAATACTTTATAACTTACAGACTGTCATTTGCCTACTGCATATCAACTGATTATAGGTGCTGAATTGTGACAGATAGCCATATGATAGCAGCAAAACTTCATGCTATTTTTAATTTTTGTGTGTGTGTGTAATTCTATAGCTAGATTTAAACAGCTCCGATAAAAAAATCTGACTTTTGAACGGAATGAATCAGAACAAAACAGATATCTGATCTTTATCACTTTTTTTTCAGGGATTATTCCAAACATGCTTTAAAACAAAAGTACTTTACCTTAAAGGAGGAACCTAATTATAGCAGATATGTTAGATGAAGCTTTCTGTGTGTTTGTGAGTCACAGAGGTTTAATTGAAGAGAGACTTTTGTTTGTTGCTATTCAATCACTGAGACTACACTTTGTACAATGGAGGTGTTGAAAGAAGATTTACACAATCATAATGTTATACCATCTCTTTGTTCAGCTTTTGTGGAAGAAAATTACATACATCTCAACAGTTCTCGGAAGATTAAATCTACAGTTTAAATTTGCTATTTGAACCTTGTATTCAAAACAGCATTCCACAATTAGTGAGCCATGCTGTGTGGCCTGGGGTTAAACTAAGCAGGAGACAGGGCGAGGGGTGCCTAGGACCACTGTTTTCAGGTAGGGTCTGTAAATAATGGTGCTTTGATATTGCAGTTCTCAGCCTACACAGGGCTCATTCATATGTGTCCATTTTTGACAGTTGTGCAGGTCAGAAAAGATTCTTTTCTGTGGGTGAAAAGTGGCAGCACTTAGGAACAGCATTACTGCCTGTCAAAGAAGAGAAGAAAACCCTGAATGTTCGGATCTTCCCTGTCTTTCTTGCCTTGCATGAATGATAGTAAGATGGCCATAGAGAGATAGAAAAACAACTCTTTTTGAAGCTAAAAAAAAAAAAAAAGTGCTGAATATTCACCACAACTTGCAGGCCCGAAAATACTATTGACCATATGTCAGTTTTATATGTTTATAGCCAGTGAAGGCTGGAGTACGCTTTTTCTGAGACATGAGGGAAGTGGGGGTGGAGGAAGAGGAAGGGAGAAGCGGGAGCAGAAGGGCACTTGCAGACAGCAAAGTTTTAAAAGGCATTCAGGAACTGCGCATTACACTGACTGCTTCTGGAGGATCTCACAAGATCTGACAAAAATCTCCAAATCCCAATACATTTCATGTCTTTAGGGTGGGTGCACAGACAATAGTTTATTTTTACCTCTGATATGTATTTCTATTAATAAGGTCCTGGCATTATATTATGTCTTTAATAGACATTGCACACATGATTATATACTTATTTATAACTAGCTACTGCTGATACATGTAATTGAAAGGGTCTTTTGTTATAATGCTGAGGTATTTATCCTATCTCAGCAATAGTAAGAGTACTAATAAGTACCCTAAACACACAGGATATGCATGCTTGAGTTTGTGAGTATGTGTGTGTGTGCTTATATATATGTAAAAAAAATATAGAGTGTGTGTGTATGTGTGTATGTATATATATACATAAAGTTTTCCTGAGTATTAAAAGGCCAGAAAGAGTTTAGGGTCTGCCAGAGTAAGTGATAACAGGCAATTTCTCTATGCCCACAGCATCACCAGGAAGCCATTCCAAAGCAATCACTTTGCCCACTCCCTTCTTTGCTGTAGGACAATGTAAGTCACAGGCAGGTTTAAAGCACAGGTTGAAAAGGTTTGCCTTTTCTCCTTTGGACCCAACAGGATACTTACACCCAGTAGCTATGGTACTATGGCAAATAATGTTCACACTTCAAAGCATTCAAAACATGTAAGACCCTCAAGAAACAAGATTTCAAATAAATCTCCTTTTGGAATTTTTATTTGATTTCTGAGTTTGGTTGGTTGGTTGTTTTTTTTAAGCTACCTGCTTTGTAGCTTTTGCAGAAATATTTCCCCTGCCATGATGCTGAGATTTTTTTCTGTTCTTGAAAATTAAATTCATAATGATGTGCTGTGTTGGAGGTTGGAGTATGGATGAACGAATGGAGACTCGGAGCTAGGACAGCAATAGGATGACAGAAGTAAAAGGCGACAAGAAACAAGATATAGGGAAAGGAAGAAAAGATGAAATAGGCTGGGAATATAAGATAAAAGAGGAAAAAAATTTTTTTGGAAGTGCAGTACAACCTACTGAAGTTAGGCAAACAACATACCTGAACTTGTATATATTCTTCAGGGATCGACATCTTTATACAATCACTGAGCAGCAGTGTAAACTAGCAAGCCAAATGTACCTGTTTACATACCACCACCTATTCGTCTAGTCTTTCTCTGACAACAGAAGCACCAGCACACTAGCATGCTAGCATACTGTACCTTTGCTGCAAAGACAATTTGGATTTCTTTTAATGATTTTTTAATTTTTCCCTCCAATGGAAAAATATTATCTTGTCAAAAGTGTCACCATTTTTTTGCAAGTATGAATGTAAATGGAATAAATTTTAGAATGTACCAAAAATATTCATGTTCAAAAGGAAAATGAAAAAAATCACGTTTTTTTTTTTTTTAAATTACTACTGTTGAGAAATTTACCTTAATTCACTATTAAAAATAATTAAGCATTTCTAGGTTGATGCAAAAATGAAACATTAAAAGTATTTTAATTCATGCCATCTCAATTATTTTTGGAAGTTAGGGATTTCAGTTTTCAAGATACATGTAGGATGGGAAACTTCTAAATCTCAGAAATTCTTAGAGGATGGAAAAAAATTTTCTGGTTACCCCTCTAAGTATTAAGTCAGCAAGGCGTCCAAAGAAAAGAAAATCTGTAACTATAGTCCAAAAGGGGAGATAATAAATTCCCGATAAAGTCCTGATTGTACCAGGGCATTGTGAGATGAAGATCCTGGCTGGACCTCTGTCAAAAATGTAAAGGACTTAGTCTGTGAAAGCTGTGATTCACGAATATGTATGTTCTACCTTCAAAAGGAAAAACCACCAATATTCCCCTTCTCTTATCCAACCTCTGTTTTCTATGGGAGGAAGGAATTGAAGCTCCTTTTAGATCCCCTACTTCTTTGGTTTTAGTAAACAGCCAAATAAAAGAACCAAGCAATGACCTTCAGGCTTTTAGTTTACAATTTTGTCTTCCTTAATCTTCTGGCCTGTTCTTCAGCAGTAGTGGGAAATGAAAAAAACATTGGTAAAGTATTGTATTATTAACTCTGTGGCTAACAAACAGACTTATCTGCATTCTCCAAAAACTGTTGTAAGGATTTTCATAGTCCAGTCCATGCTTTGGTATCTCTCTGCTATAAAGCTGAAGTACAGGTAAGAGATTTAGAAATATTCAAGTCTCAGTGCTGTTCAAGGTTTATATCTAAGGAAGATGTATGCTTCCCTTAATGCCATTATATTAAAAAGTGAGAGGAAGTTACAAAAGAATGAGCCTGCCCTCAGAAAGAAGTTCCACATGCTCAAATTTTACAGAGTTTTCCAAGATGAGGCTTTGGGTAGGGAGGACAGAAAGGTACGTGCTCACTACATAGTGCTAGGTAACTGGGAGAGATCTCTAGCATAGTGAGACCAGGAAGAAATTCCCTGATGTAAGGATGATCCAGAACAGAGTTGTGTTCAAGAGATCTAAATATTTCTGGATCACTAGATCCCTCGAGTGCAAATTTTGTACCTGAAGGTGAGGTACCCTTCGCTTGTCTCTCTAGCCATTTCCTTATTGTTCTTTTTAGCACATACATAGTAGTTGCAGTCTTCAGGACAAACAGTTTTAGCTCCATACACGCTTTATCTACGGTTTAAAATCTGGACATAAAGGGATACATATTCTGAATATGCAGGTTTTCAACAAACTATGTTTGTTCTCCTTATACCATCATTTACTCCTATCTCAGGAAACTGAGACATTGTAGGATTACCTTTTTACAATGAATTCATTTTATCTTTTTTTCCTGTGCTCTATCTATTTTTTGCAGTTACTGATTATCATCCATTTAGGTCTAGATACCCCTGATAATTCCTGCTTTGTTTTCCAGAGCATAATGCATCCAACAGAACAGTAAGAGAAATCCGTTCACAATAAATATGTGCCGAGCAGGTGTCTGTGACTGTCGGAAAAGTGTGGTGCTGCCAGGTGGAAGACTCCTTCCATCTGCTGATCAGCAAACAGGGATAAAGTTTATTTTCAGATGGGCCAGAGGCAAAAAATATTAGATATAAGAGGACCTAAAGTGATAGATGCTCTTTCGTCTGTCATCTGAAAAGTAATCCAGCTTGGCATCCCTCACAGTCCAGTAGGGTAACCCAGACACATGCACAAGTAAAGAATCATCTCATGTTAAGCAGGAAGACACTGAGGACGGATGGGATACCCAAACACTTGAGTTGCTTGACTCAAGAGTATGTGTCCGTGTGTATGGGGGGCTTTGTTAATAAGGGATTGGTGGCTTGGTATCCCATTGTGACAGTAGGATTGTGCATCTTTTCTTTAAAAATGAAGACAGTCTTGTCTTCTGAAAACAATCTGGGAAACAAAAATTCAGAGAAAGCAGGTGCAAAAAGTTAGTTATTCATATGGCAAAAAAGGATAAAACCCATTTGTTTAGTGATTATGGCATGCTCATGAAGTAGATGGGAGATGTGATTGGACTTCTGTGCTGAGCCGAGAGATGCTTACCTAGGATCCTAACCTAGGTACTTAACCATTACAGATTTCTATTTGCAAAATTATTAATAACTGCTTATGACTCCATTATAAATCCTGGAGAAGAAAGGCTTAGTAAAACAGATATAGAAGGAATTTTGGTGCTGATTTTTAATTGTATGAGAACCCTACAGAATATTTGTTTTTTCTTATATGCACCGTAACGAATTGTAAGAGTTCTAAAGACGATCAGGTCTTCTTTTACATTTCTCCCAACTCCACTGACTTCCATGCAGAAAATTAACTTTATACATTGAATGAACAGATTGAAGTAAATATAGAGTGAATGAAAAAATTGAGAGAAGCCCAGTTTGTGGTTTGATTTTTTTTTTTAATTAGACCTAGATAGACCTCTAGAAAGCAGTTTTTCTTACCTGTTCAGATACATGATTTTTTCTTTTTTTTTAAATAATTTTTCAAAAAGGGACCAACCCTGCTCTCATTTAAAGTAGATGTTTACTGCTTTTCTGTTTCTGACTAACCTCACAGCTCAGTAGAAAACTTTGGAGCATATAAAAACTGTGAAGTATTGTGATAAGTTTTGCTTTTTTCACTTTCAAAGACCATAAAACTATATTTTGGGACAATCACCAGACACAAATGTTCAGTTTCCCTGAAATGAAATTAATTCCTGGCAAACCATTCACTAGTGCATAAACACTTTTACTGCTTTCTTTAAACTGTTAGACAAAAGTTATATTTCCACTTCTTGATTTTCATTCATTACAAATCTGAGTTCCAAATATGTTTATAAGTAAATTCTATGTCTATCTAGAAATGTCTTGATATTTTGATGAAAATAAGAGATTGATTCTCCTTCCTTGTCTTGACTAAGTCAGTGCTCGCTGCTCAGTGTAACAAATCTTAAGGTTAACCTCAACAGAAGTCAATCAATACATCTTTATTATTCTGTGTATGCCTGTAAAACATCAAAGACTAACTGACAAGAGACAGCTAACATTTCATTTCTAGGACAAGAACCCGCAAAAACTTACTGTATGGTTAATGACTGAATCTTAAATAATTTTAAACTCGTCTCATATTTCAGTGTCTGAAGAGCTCAAAAAGTTGAAGTGCATATATCAAGTGAAACAGAAAATAATGTGAGTGCAGGAAAAACAAAACACCCAAAAAATCTGGGTAAATTTATAGAACTGTTACAACCATCTTTCACTATGAGGATCTTCATTACATTAGCTGCCTTTTGTGAGCGTGAGCTTCTAGGCCACATTTACATTATTCAGGCTGGTTGATTTTCTTATTTGATGAAATGTACACTTCAGAAACATCTCTAGTTGATTCAGAGGAGTAAGTCAGTCTTAAATGCCTGCTTTCAATTCCTGTAGTATATTGTACGTACAGGTACAGTTGAAAGAACAGCTTTCCAAATGCATAAAATGATGCTGACAAATTTTGGCACTTCAAATGGGAAATAAATGAAAAAACTTGTCTAGTAAAATATACACCAAATGTCTATGTTAATTTGGTATGTCATTAGCATGATTTCATAAGACAGTTACTCTATAAGTAAGTTGATTTAACAGGAGCATTATTACATGATGAAAATGTAAGGGTTTCTTTCAATCATATTTAAGTATTTATGGAGCATTGTTATCTTGTATTTTCCCTAACTCCCTTTTCAAACTGTACTTAAACATTCAAAATAACATTGTTCAACTGTTTCTTATTGTAAGAAATTAAGTTAATGTGAAAATAATTGATTAAAAAAAAGAGACATTCTTAAAGACTGAGAATGTTGCAGTCACAATGTCAGCTTTTTTGGTGTTACCTGTTCCTTAAAGATTTCTGAAATCACCCTTTAATATTTACATTATATAACATCTATAGTCAAATCACTTAGAGACTTTAGCAGAATGAAGCAACTGGCCTAGTGCTATATAGAACAGAATTAGTCAACTGAAGCTATAGAAGACCTCCATCCATTGCATTTGAAATCTCTGGGGGTCTTTTCCATTTCAGAGTGATAAAAAGTGCAAGGGAATGCATATTTGTAGATTAGAGAGCTAGAGCTGCTACTCATTTATAGAATCATAAAGGTGGCAATGACTACCTAATGAAAATAGTTACTAATGTTTACTCTGTGGCTCAAGATGACAAGTCTCAGGATACTTAGCTATAAGATATCTGAATCTCTTCAGTTTAATAACTGGTTAATTTAAAATACTATACATTCTGAAAAAAGCTCTTTCAGAACTTGTGTTTGACTGTTATTACTTGAAAATCAAACCTGGTTATTAGAAAGAACCTCTTTTACAGAATTTTATTATTTTAGTGTTATTCTTTTCTTAAGTGTTAAAAAGATGCACTCTTCAGAAGTCCAGCTGCAATTATTTGAATGTGTTACCTGTGTCTCTTTTCTTCTCAGCCATCTTTGTAAAGCTTCTGGTCTTCCTCCTGAAGGACCTTTCTGCCATTGCTGAGCTCCTTAAGAGCAATCTTCTGCTTTCCAGGCAGTTTACCCTTTTGCCTGAATGCCTCTCTTGTTATATTCCTTAATTAATTAGCTACTGCCGAGTAGTTTCTCTACCCTTTCTCCACAATTCCTTAATGACTGTCACAGGGCCAGGTATACAAACCCCACTTCCCTGAACAAGTAGTGTTGCTCTATTACTACTACTCTTTTGCTCTCGTGGTACCTCTCACAGCTGCTAACTAGATGGAAATGGCTGCCTAACCCACAATAGTTTTGAGATCTGATAGCTAATGCCTCAAATTAGCAACTCATAGCTTAGCAGGTTTGACACAGCTTCTTCTGCTATACTGTGCCCATCCACTTAATGCATTGTTAGGAAAGGTCAGAAATCTGTAACATTACCTGGCCATAGAAAATATCCATTTTTCTATGGAGTTTTCTATTAACAAGAAGTCCACTGCAGGACTGAGACTGCAGAAAATATGCTGAACAGCGAACAAATACAAGAAACCAGTAATATCCAGTCAAGTTTAGATTTCCGTTTTGGTTTGCTTTCGACAGTTTCACTAGATCAGTAGCTTCTAAGGTATAATTCCTCCGTTACTCATGAGGTATCCAAAGTTAGATACCTTGGCAAAAAGCATGCTGTTTTTGAAGGAACTTACAGTTAAACCATGTTTCCTCACTGTATGCAGTGCTGCTGCCACCTTCTTGTATTCTAGTTGTCAAATATCTTAATTCTTGCGTTCCGTCACATTTCCATGAACAGTACTACCAGAATACCAACACTACACTTCCAAACTCAACCCCTCTCAGTTAGGTCTCCTTGCTGTGCTCTGTTATTGTAGCAGATGGACTATGGTGGAAATCTGTTGTTTATAGTGGCTTAAAATCTTCAGCCTCTTTTAAAATATGCAACACATAACATTAGAGACAATTTTGTTCAGCTGCTTCCTACTAAGTTGTATGTATATATGCCTCAATCCAATGTTTGCACACCTCTCAAATTAGGTGTCATGAAAATACATTGTGCTTGTTTCCCAAATGGTGCAGGGGATATGCATGTTAATATATCCCAAAAAGTCTCAGACTTGTGACCAGCATCCATTTCAGACAGGGGAGGCTCACTAGTTATACAGAACTAACCATGACCCAAATTGCCCACGATCATCATCTCTGTCACTGATGCCTGTGGGGAGAGGTGGGTGGGAAGGGAAAAAATCACCAAAGATGAGGAAAGTAAGATTGCTTAAATAAATTTGCAGTCTGTATTTGGAAGCAGGAGCAGCCCATTAAGTAAGGAGGCATTTTACTAAATAGTTTTCTGTCTGAGCCAAGTGAAAACATAAGTTTAAGAGAAATTGTGATAGGTTAACCTTGGCTAACAGCCAAACTCCCATCTAGCTGCTTTCTCACTCCCACCCCAGTGGGATGGGGCATGGAGAAAATAAGAATGAGAGTGAGAAAGCTCATCGGTTAAGGTAAAGACAGGGATATTGTTTATCAGTTACTCTCATGGGCAAACCAGACTTGACTCAGGGAAAATGAATGTGTTGACAATTAAAATAAATATTTTCTCGTAGTAGTAAACAAAACCACAAACATTAAACCAATGTCTTTCCTGCCCCCTTTCTCACACTCAGATTCACACCTTCAGTCCAGACTCCTACCCTTCCCACCCCTGCCCCAAGCTGTGCAAGGGGGATAGAGGATGGGGGTTATAGTCAGTACGTACAGGTTTCTTTCTCCTGCTCTTTCTTCCTCACGCTTTGCCTTGGCTCTAGCATGTGCTGTACACAGACCACAGCTCCGGTCAAGAATATCTACCTGCTCCCGTGCAGGTCCTCCACAGTCTGCAATGAATAGTCTGGTGCCATGGAGCATCTCCTCCTCCTCTTCCTCCTTCTCTGACCTTGGTTTTCCTTCTGCTGCTTCTCACTGTTTTGTTCCCTGCCTCCCCCCCCCCCACCTGTCTAGCATTTTCACTTTCCCAGAGGTGCCACCAGTTTGGCTGAGGGGCTCAGCTGTGTCCTGCGGTGGGTTTGTTGGAGCTAGCTAGAACCGGCTGGAACCGGTTGTGTCCAGCACGGGGCAGCCCCGGCCTCTCCTCACAGAGGCTGCACCTGCAGCCCCCCACTGCCAGCGCCTGTGCACCTGCACCCGGGACAGAAATACATTCATAAAAAGGTAGAGCGTACAAGAAATGCTGAAGAATGTGCATCTGGTCTGATGTGGAAGAGCAGTCTTGCCATAGTGTGGGATCCAGAGATTGGATTGTGTTTGTGTAAATATCTCAGACATAATTAGAAATAAAGAATTTACAGTTTGCCAAGCACCAGAAGTCCACCCATGATAGAAGAAATACTGATAAATGATCAGTAAATTATATGAGGAAACATAAGCCTAACTGTACATGCAGAGCGAGGGACCTGAAATTATTACCACTGAAGAAAGAAGTCTCAGAATTATTGCGGATAGTGCTTTAAAAACATCAATTTAATGTTCAGTTCATCTGACAAATAGATGCCTAGGACGTGAAGGATTATTAGAAACAGAAGAGAAAATGCAGGAAACCACAGTGTAAATCTAGTGATCTCACTTAAAAATATTGCATCCAGATCTATTTCTAGTTCTAGACACCATATCACACAGCAAAAGGAAACCATCAATGCTTTATGGCAGGAAGGATGATTCTGTGAATGCTGGATGCTCCGGTTTTTGAAGGTAGGACATACAGGAGGAATTTTAGGTGAGACATCCTGGGCCACCTACAAAACAGCCTGGTACTATACAAGATGGGATTTTTTTGTGAGTTTTACTTACTTTTGTTTACAAATTTGCATCTAAAATTCTAACTGTAGGTCTTGCTTAATGCATGTCTTTTTTCTATCATTAAGCCAATTCATTACTATGGAAACAAGATTAATTGGGATAATTTGACAAATTAAGGCACATTATGCCTTTAGAGATCCTAAAGCAAAATAAAATGGCTTGTGGAATCACTCTTGAAGAACCAGAGCCTCAAGACTGGACCTGGAGAAGGTCTTCCACAACAATGAGAGACACTTTAGGAAAAAAAGACATGAAAGCCTTTGCTTACACACAGATTGACAAGAGCAAGATGTAAATAATATGGAAATGCTCATTTGCTTATACTACCAACCAGAAAACATTTAGAACTGATACTAAATATTTTGCTATATCAAAGGTGTTAGCAGGTTTTCACTAACAACTTTGAAGGGATCATGATACGCAGTTTCATTCTTCTGATCCTCAGGTAGACACTGTTCCCACTATTGTAAGGGTGCAGATGGCAACTGAGATATTTCACTGGAAAATATGAATGCTGTAGAAGGTACTGATAGTTTTGTCTTCAAGTGGGGCAGGGGAAAATATCTATAGTTTGGGGGCACCTTTGGGGAGAGTAAAATGAAGACAGACTGAAGGAGTTGGGGTTGTTCAGCCTGGAGAAGAGAAGGCTCCAGGGAGACCTTATTGCAGCCTTCCAGTACTTAAAGGGGGC
>JAVKLA010000047.1:14657056-14687556 GCA_034782735.1 Sagittarius serpentarius | reverse complement strand
CCATCCCTGGGAACATTCCAGGCCAGGCTGGACGGGGCTCTGAGCAACCTGATCTGGTTGAAGGGGTCCCTGCTCACTGCAGGGGGGTTGGACTAGATGGCCTTGGGTGGTCCCTTCCAACCCAAGCCATTCTGTGATTCTATGATTCTATGATAAAATGGCTAGTCTGTAGACAAGCAAAAGTACAAGTCTTCGCCTAACAGCAACAACATATATGGGGAAACTGCACGGTGAGCAAAGAGACCACCATAAAGGCATTCCTACCCAACCAGGAAGATGATCAAAACTTCAGTGGAGCACAAAACAGTGTAGAGAAATGTGTGACTAATTAGTGCTAATTATTTACCCAAACCAGCACCTAATCATACTGCTATGCAAAGCTGTCCACTGAAATGGGTAAAAAAGTATTAAAAATTACCTAAGTGATGATTAAGGAGCCTTATTTGTGAGATACTATGGCAATAAACATAGAACTAAGTTGCTCATGAATATCTTTAATGAAGATGTTGACAAGACTATGGCAAAATTAAGGAATGAAAACTACAGACCATAAGTTCCTATGTCAAGTATATAACTAACATTGCAGAGCCATTCATTAAAGCAGAAAAGGAGACCTTGGCCTAAATACAGATGCAAAAAAAGCTTCCAAGCTTACAGAGAAGACACGTGTCTTAGTTGACATCAACGATATACAGATTAATGTCATTGTGATATGGGACCTGCCGACCCATCTCGAAAGCACGAATCTTGTATCTGCACACTGAACACAAACCTGGGGAAGCTGAGATGCTTGTATACATGTTCTCTTGACCACTTGATAAATGAACCTTGATATGGAGCTAAATCCAGAACTGCTTTGTCTATGTCAGGCTAATCAATACAAAACAAAAATCATTAACTATGGATTATGATTGCCAGAACTGCTGAAGATAGGAAGCCAGAGAAAATAGTTGTTACCATTACAAGGTGGCTGAAAGCCATATTCCTAGCTGCTTCTACTAAACTAGCAAGAAGAAGCTTTTTACACTAACCTGTATTTAGTGCAAAGAGATGAGGGTAGCGATTCCTGGGTTTGGGACAATGTTACAGGTCATTAAAAATTGTTACCTTTTCTAGAAAAAAAAAGCATGGAGATCACTTAAAAGTTGCAAAACCTTAGACAAGGGCCACATACTTGTACTTCACCTTAGACTCAAATGAGGTTGTGACATCAAAAATGCCATAGTTTTTGCATGGTATGATAATATGGGTCAAACCTGGCAAAAGAACACCTTTTCTGGTACACAGGAAAACCTGACTCCCTGGAAAAAAGTAGGACAACTAGGGCGCAAAGGAAAAGAAGGTCTATGCCCTTGCACTGGATCATCATTTTCACTTCTGTAAACTAATCCCACGTGAGGTGTGTGCTGTAGTATTGGTGCTGGACAGTAGAGGGCACTGCCTATTTGTTCTGAAGTGAAGGGAAAAAGGCATTCCTAAACGCGTGTAGCTTCGTGGTGTACCCTGTCCCTGGGGCCATGCTGGGCTGTTGCAATCTTTTTCCTGTGCAGTCCTTTAAATTACCAGAAGTTGATGCACACTTCCATTGGGCAGGAAAAATTGGTGATAAAAAAGAAATCCCTCTGTCTCCCACATCAGGACGTATTGTTTCTGCAGCTCCAAGGCATGCCTACAATCCCTTATAGTACTTGGATCAGTGTTGGAAAAGAACTTGTAATTTGCAACAGCTTTTTGAGGAATGAGTGTTGCTCCTTTTACATTGTCTTGGAGCAGAAACCAGCATGTACTCTCTACTCACTCTTTGCAGGTGTTAAATATTGTTTCATTCATGTTCATTTTTTTCTTCCCTTGTGTAAAGGACTCGGCTTAGCTGAATGGTTTAAGTTTTGTCAACACAGCCCTGGTCTGAGAAAGTGTCGTAAGGAAGCTGATTCTCCCATGCAACTTTGGAAGCTCAAATGGGCATAGAACATGGCATATGATGTGATTACAGTAACCCCATGCATTAGGGAGCACTTATTACTTGAATCAGACCTACTGTAACTGTTGCAACTTGGCTGGAATTAGAAAAGTTTGGGATTTAGAGCAGAGGCTGAGGAAACTGGCAACGATTCTACATTTGTAAAGCTATAAAGTTGAGAAACTCTTAACATACAAGCAACATTATGCTGTTAATGACAATCTACACAAAATCTGAAAATTATTATGATCCTACCAGAGAAATGCAAATTTTGGGGAAAGGATAGACGTTATCTTGTGGCATTATCGTAGATCTCAATCTAAAATATGTGATGTCTCCATGGGTTCTGTTTTGAACATGAATAGTTGCAGTCATAGGTGCTATGTAGAAATGCACTGTTGATGGTTTTGCTACACTGCTGAAAAAACCCAAAGCAATCTCCCAAAATCCCACATGTGCACACCAAATCAGGCTATTGAAGTAATATGTGATAGTGTCTCTTCATTTACTATATCTATCCTGTAGAGCAGTATCAGATGCATGCCTGCACTTAATTCTGTCTAAAGATCATGGATTTCTGTGTGGCTTTGTGTGAGAACAAAGACCTTACAGAATAAGTAGTCCAATAAGTGTAAAAAATGCTATGTATATATGTGTTTTGCAACCAGTACTTTTGAAGGTTGATGTCCATGATTCTCTGCAGGCAGCCTGGACTTCAGAATTGCCTGGATGACATTACTACACTTGGAAAGATTGCTGGAGGTCAAAAGAAGTGTAGACAACCATCAGTTCTACTAGGCTGAAACAAAATGTTGTCCAAATGTCTCTACAGAGAAAAAGGCATACCTTTCTTGAACGGGGAGAAGGAGAAGAGAACAGTGTCTCAAACAAAAGTAGAACCTGGTCCAAATGATTTCTCTGCAATTACATTAATTTCATGAATACCCGTGAAGATTCACGGACAATTTCATTGTATTTAATGTCCTGGCTGGAAACTATTTTCCAATTACATTGATTTGGAGCTGCTACAAGCATCTCTTCATGGACCTACATGCCCATCCTGGACTGCTGTCAACTAGTTCCTAAGGAGGAAAGAAAATAATTTTTGAACATAGTCACCCAAGATCTTAAATTATTTTGTTCTGTGTTAACTGTACCTGTGATGACTGGAGGCTCAGATTGACTAGGAATTTTTATTGCCAATAATCATAACCATTCTAAGAGTATCATTATGTTTGTTTTCCAGAGGAAGTACTTTTGAAAAAAGGATTAGAGAAGAATAAGGACAAGAAAGTGCTTATTTGCGTATCAGCTACACAAAAATGGAGATCCTGCTGTGGAAGACACAGATTCAAAGCAACCATATATAACTTGGTGACAGTGTGAGAAAACAAGGACTCAGAAGGGTAGGGATCTGAATTATCACAGAGCTGCTGAGATTCCTTCTGCTCTCATATGACAAGAGTTATATTCCAAGGACAAAATACGTAAGACAAAAGATCACTTTGAGTGCTTGTTCTTCATTAGGTGCTTCACCAGAAGACTGAAATGCAAGGGCAATTATTGCATTAACAGAATTTTAAATTTAAAGCTCTTTGCCTAACGTGTCTAAATTATCAGAAAACGGGTGAAACCCTGACAGTGATATGCTTAAAAATACTGAACAACTTGGTATAAGGTTCAGTCTTCCATATATCATATGACAGAACAGCTATGAACTAGATATGCGGTGTGATGTACTCATTTGCTGTGCTGAAGACAATAGAGGAAAAAATGTCATGCAGCCTGATGAAATGTTAGATCAAAATTCTGACTCAAAGGTAGACGTTGGTTACCACAACAGCATATTCAGATTTAAGGAACTCTAAACTCTTTTGTTATTTCCTAGTGGCTGTTTGACATGCACAATACCATAAGTGATATAACAACCTGCTCTTTCCCAGATTCATCAAACCTCACAACTCGTAGTGTCAATCCATTTGACAGTGTAGCACTTGAGTGTCCTGAAGTAACCATTATGATAGATGATTTCAGAAAGGGCCAGAAGTAGCTTTTATATCTATGTGCTGATTTACAGTTTTCAGAGAGAAAGCATGCACCATATTATCTGTATACTATCTTCAAGCTAACTGAAAAGTGGAATACATCAGTATAACTTTGAAATAGAGGTTATAGATGACTAACCTGTAAGGAAAACCTTTACTACAAACTTTCCTTCATTTGGCATCTTCTGAATTGCTGTTTTGAGCAAAGGTCTAGTAGACCTCTACTATATGGATTCTATTTGGATTCTGTTTTCTATATGGAAAGAGATGTGCTAAATATTGTTATGTTATGGATGCCTAAAGCTAGAACGTGAGTCCAGGTGGCTGAAGTTCAACAGATGTCACAGAACTACAGAACTTGCATAAATATGTGATGTCAGGTGTGGGAAATCAGAGTGACATTTGTCTGTGCAAGAATGAAAGCCTGAGTATTTCACAAAGAAAAGAGAATTGAAGTTCCCAGTCTTTCACAGTTGTGTTAAAAAAAAGAGAAGACCATGTTCTATGTCTCTATCCCATCTATCAGATAGCTATGGAATGTTTCTCACAGGTACTTGCAAAATGTTTCAGAATACCTATTGTAAAATATTAGTCTTTGTTGTCTCTGATCCAATGGGCTTCTGAATATTGATGACAGAATAAGAAACATACCAAAAAGGCTACACAGTCATATTCAGCTCTCAAAATACAATATAGAAAAGCTGAAACATAGGGTTTCACAGTAATATTTTCTTCAGTAAAGAATGGGTGAAAATAAGCATGCTTGTACTGTGAGAAAAGCCACACCAAAGATTTGGGACCTCCAGATATATCAGGTGGCAGAGTGTGAAATACAAAGCTAAATATCACGTGTGTTTGGCACCACCAGCTCCTAGAAATAGGTGCTGGATTTTTGTAATGAGAAACAATGGTCACATGCAATGGTGGTATCCTGAGAGACTGGTCCTGTGGTCATATCAGGTCCTTAATGCACACAGACACATTTGGCAGGGAAGCAGCCAGCACTTCATCCAAATTCCATGAGGGAGAAATTACAAGAGGCTCTGAGAGCCTCAGGCAGAGAGCCAGAGCAGGTGGAAACAGCTGAGCTGTAGGATGTATCACAACCAGAGCTGACAGACTCCTGACAACAGCAGCGCTGGTGTCTGAAGGTGCCTCAGAGTAACTGAGTATCTTTGTGTGAGTAATAGTTTGCTCCTTTTTCGCCAAATAAAACACAATTTCAGATTCTTTTAACCAAACAACCACCTCTATTAACATAACAGTAAAATTGTTTGGAGATCTTACATTTGAGAGGCTCTGGTGGGATGCCTAGCAGTGAGGAGTCAGATGCAGATTAACTTCAGCATCTAGTGCTGCTGGAAAATTCCTAGGCTCCAATTATTGCATGACACACCTTGCTCACCACAAAATTCTATTTTAGGACCGTCACCAGAATATTTTTCAGTGTATTAGGTCTGTACCCTGATCAAAATGAGATCACTGCCTCCTTTTTATCTTTGTGATATGCTCTTACATTTTGTTCCTTGTGAAGCTTGTGGTTTCGTGTCTTAAAAATCCATTCATTTCCACTGCTGATAATCTTCTACAGGAAAGTCTCCAGCTTCTCTAAAACTTCCTCCATCCATCTGAGACCTTGCCTTTTTCTTCTTTTGATGGTCAGTCACCAAAAGGAAGAAATTATTGGCCTTTAGTGTCTATCGATAATTCTAAACTAAATATTCTAAATACTGAACGGGTGATAGATGATGAAAAAATCTTAATATCAAAGACAATCTGATCAAAAATAGTTTGCTATACAGGCAGGATATCTGAAATACAGTTTTCAATGTCTTTATAAAACAGGGTGAAAATGCAGTTATATTGATGTAAATAATATTTAAACTTCTTTCCAGAAAACGGGTTTCATCGGTGATGTTGGATTTGTACTTTAGGCAGTAGCCACTACATTTGGAATCAATGACTACATATCTTGACTTTTGCCATTAGTTATAATAAAACAAATATGTATGGGTTTTTTTTTTTTTACAGTGAACATTTTACAGGACATGAGTTCAACATATGTGCGGCTCCAAACTGCATAAGCATAATCCAAGCATAAAACAGCACATTATCTCTGAAGTCTCACGTGTCCTTACTTTAAACTTTCCAGTTGGCTCTTGAAAAGCCTTGCTAAAAAAGAACTTTTGTATACAAATAATTGGAAGAAAAATAAGGATTCTTTGTTCTTACCTTGCCATATTTTAAAAATATTTTTTTAAAATACAGGAAATTATGGGGCAGAACAAAACACTGTAGATCTTCTGTTTTCATAAAAATGAAGACCCTTTGATGTTAATAAAAAAAGAATCACAGTTGTGGAGAAGTAGGCCCTCTAGCTGACAAAAAATAATGTCTGACTAGAAATTTTTAGAATTCAGTTATTTTAATGACAAAACATTTCAGGCTATCATCTGAAGGTTAGAAAAGATGATTCCTTCTCCAATCCTCATCTTTCCCCTCTTTGTCATGTCGTCCCCACCGCCCAAGAAAGCTGTTTTTCACAGTTGCTTTCTCTTTTTTAGAACTGTAGTTGAATGTAGTGAAGTTGTGTATTTGTAAGTCATGAACGTTTACATTGTACACACTTATTGCATGGCTAATTGTTCTGCTTAGGTTCTGTAATGATTTTTTCCAAGGCTGAATCCTCCTCCTTACTTTTCAGCCATGTTTTAATATTAACTGAAGCAACTTATGAGAATATTATCTGAATATGTATGGCAAGTCAAACAGCTGCTAAGAGTGGGACAGCCAAGAAAGCTGTATAGAGAAGAACCAGCATCCTTTATTTTTCTTGATGGAACCTTTTTGTGATTCTGTGATGCTTTCACTACCTCTGAATATCTGAAGAACTGAGGATTTTGTCAGATGTCAAGTCTGCCCACTTCATAGCAAGGAAAACAGACAAGTACTTGAAAAAATATGCCATGAATGGCAAATGATCTGGTGGAGAATGAAAATGTAATTTTTCCATAAATGTCATAGTTCAAATATCTTCCATAAAACACTTCCATGCAACTGTTTATATGATTAAGCAGACATACATATGTGTGTACTTAAAACTGAGCTATCTAAAGTGGCAGTTATTAAAAAGACAGAGCCAGACTCAGGCATGCAGAGCAAAAGAGGCAACAGTCACAAGTTGAAGCAAGGGAAGTACTGACTACATACGAGGAAAAGAAAATTCATGGTGAAAGCAGTTAAGCAGTGGAAATGGGGATTTTCTAAACCTGACTTGAAAAGGCCATGAGCGACATGATCTAACTCTGAAGTTAACCTTCCTAGATGATCTCCTGAGGTCTCTTCCAAACTTTTGTATGTCGTATATACATATGCATACATACAGAACTGTGTATATACATATATTCTATAAAATATCTATTACAATATATTTTCTGCTCAAAATCCCAATAAGGAAGGGGAAGAGTAGCATCATTTGCCCAGAGTCTTTCAAAATGCTAACCTGAAGAACACTCTAAGGAAAAGAGTTATCCAACCAAGAGATCAAAGGCATGAAGAAGCTATTGACACATTTCAGATGTGTATCTACATCAAGGAAGGAAAACATCCTTTTTATTTTTTTTCCTCAGTAAATACTATTTATTAAGAAATCACATGAAAAATTAAAAATGAACAAACCAACCATTTTTGTATCTATAGAAAAAGAAAAGCAGATTTGGTCAAGGTAGGGCCTAGAAAGACAGTCTGTCCTATCTCATAGCCAAAACTGAAATTAAGTGATCTATCTTCTCCTTTTTGATCACAGGCACTAAAGCATATTTAGCTAAATTATTCTAGAGTATAAATGCATTTTGTCAATTCAGAAGATTTTTAATCTGCAGCTTAATATTAAAAAATGGATTTCCTTTCCTATTTAATCCATCCCTCCCAAATAAAAAGATCTTAGAAATGTTTTTGGATTTCAGCAAGTTGGGATCTTGAACCTTTGGCTTAAAACCATCCTTTACAGTTCAGAAGATCAAAGTTCTGCAACTCATGCTGTGAATCTTTTTCTTCGCTTATTTTTAATTGATCAGAAATTTTTCCATCAGTTTGTTGAGAAGTGCTCTTGCTGAATCTCACATTTCTGCTACTGGGAGTGCAGCATTACTGCAAGTAAGTTTTAAAGAGAGCTTTTTCACTGGATGAAAGAATGATTGTCTGAAGTTGCGTTATTGAAACTTGCTACTCACACAATCTTACTCCTAGAAGGAATAAACATACCATAATTCAAAAATATAAAAAAAAATGAATTTGCAAGCACCTAAGACTGACTCTTAAACAAAAGTTCTTGTATAGTCTTACACACGTGCTGATAGTATGTAATTCTGCACCTCTTACAAGAGTAATGCCTCATTACCTTAGCCATACCCCGGGTGAAGACCACCTGAAGGCTGCTATATTCAGGCAACACAGAGGTGGAAAGAGGGAAATATTTAGTAATATAAATCACAACTAAGGCCATCTGTCCTGCAATTGTCAAGGCAGTAGACCGCCTCAGGCTCCTCCTGGGCTCTTCATCACTACCAGCTACCTGAATAGTAACAGCTGCTGCACTTTCTTTCATCTGTGGATAGTGAGGAGGCAGTATTCCAGCTTGTCAGATGCTAGTGTGCCCATGGTGAGCCATATATTTTTTATCTTTTGAGTTAAGGTATTACAGTAACACACTTCACATGGGAATACATTCCTATATATAGAAAAATTTCCAGTGTTTTAACATTTAAATACAGTAGATGCACTTCAACAAGCCAATTTCTTTCTTTGATTAAATGCTGACTGTTCCTCAGTTATCAAATCAAATTTCAGGTCTTAGTTCTTGGTCTTCAAAGCTCTCAAGAGAGTGGATAAATTTAGCAATATAAACATTATAATCATAATAGGGCTGGAAGGTTACATGAAGAGATCATCTAATCCAACCTTCCTGCCCGAAGGCATAATCAACAAGGCCAGTATCACCTCAGGTATATATTGGTCCAAGCTATTTTTAAATATTCCCAAAGGAGGAGTTTCCCAGACTTCCCAGACAATCTGTTCCAATGTTTCGCTAACTTTGATCACTATAAAAAAATTTTCATATTAGCAACCTAAATCTTCCCTGTTGCAATTGAAACCCATTATTTCCTGTCCTATCCAACTTGAACGTGGAAAACAGATTTTCCCTTTCCTCCTTGTAGCAGTCTTTTGCATAGTTGAAGACTTTCATACCTTTCTATCTTAAGTCTCTTCTTTAGGTTAAACAACTCTGACTCATCAAGTCTTTCCATATAAGCCTTCTCATCAATCTCAGTGCTGTCTTTTGGACTCTTCTCAATTGGTTCAAAACTGAACACAGTGGTGCTTTACTTTAAGTTCTGCATAGAGCAATTAAAAAGGCTGAAATAACAAAAAATACAGACAAAGAAAATGATCTTTGCAGCTTAATTCTGATTGGATATTAGTAAGGTAGTACTTTCAAAAGGCAGATGAAAAGATGTTATGAAAGTTGAGATACAAGGTAATAACATGAACAAACATGGAAGGACCTATGAGACAAAACATACTGAAACACACTACAAAACAAATACCATCTGGATCTGAAGACTTTAATGAGAGGGCATAACCAGAGATGGCACAAATAGCTATGATCCTAATAAAGGCCATAGCCACAGTGTTCCGCATCCATAGTGAAAGGGGAATAGTGGAGGACCTGAAGTAACACGAATAAATGATTAGGAGTCTGCTTTAGCCATGTTGAGTTTCAGGTGATGTGTAGGTATCCACAGAAAACATTAGAGAGAGAATTGTGACAAGAACAGAGAACTGGGCCAAGAGGTCTGAGACTCGATTCTGAAGCCTACAAATGTGGCCATCAATTCCATTGACCAGATATTTTTGCACATCCTGTCAATGGATCTAGAAGAAAGAGGAATTTAGCTATATTCCTAAAACCAACATGGCCTAATTCCTATAAAAGACCTATAAAAAGTACATGGCTGTCTTTGTCCAGAGCACTCTGTGGTCTCAACCTTCCCTCCCTCTCTTAAAAGTCATCCTGAGAAGATAATGTTTACTGTGAGCTTCAGGTTTCAGTTTTACTGGGGACCAAAGGTGATGGTGAACATTTAAAATATAGTACTCTATGTTTCTGAAAAACCTGACAGGTCAGAGATGATGATGATGATGATGATGATGATGATGATGATGATGATGATGATGATTGTTGTTATTATTATTACTATTTCTTTGAAGGAAAACTAACCAAAGACCAAGATAAAAAAAAATCCTTCCCTTTAATAAGCTCTCTTTTTTATACAGAAAGCTGAATCTGTTAGCCGTATGTTAAATATACTGTCCATTGGCTTTTATTCCTCTACATGCATTTAGATCATCTAGTACAGAAGATTTTCTGTAAGCAAGTAAATAAACCCAATATGCACTCTTAATTCTGAAGAGAAGTCTTTGAGATGTGAATGGAGCCTAAGCTGAAACAGCAGTGTCCATTCAAATCCTAAGCCTACTTCTAATGGCGACTCAAGGGTATGAACTCTTTTATCCCCTATTAATAATGACACTTCATTGCCACCATTATCTATTTAATCGATTTACCCGAAAGCAAAGGCAATGGAGAAAAGGTGGAGAGCTGAGAGAGAAAACAGGGAGAAGCAGGAAATACGAACTGTTTCAGAAAAGAAGGGGAAGGGAGGAAACGGAGCAAGAGGAAGGTAATACAGTAGAAGAGGAAGCAATGGTAGAAATAGCAGTGTCTTTAAGGAGTCTTTTAAAATTGAATTGTACTGAGTGTACCAAACACCTGTTTGTATAGACTCAAAAAATTAGGGACCTTAGCCCAAAGGAAATCTGTTTGTATTACAATAAATTAAAAAGTAGTCACTGACATTTTGAAGAAATCTTTTACAAAAATGCAGTAAGTCACACTGCACTGACAGAGCATTTCAGATACGTAATATAAATGAAAAATAATCCTTTTCTAGAATGAGCCATCATATGCAGGCAAATCTAATTCACTCATCAGCTCTTAGAGTTTTGGCAGTTATTGAAAATGCTTGGGAATAATCTCTGTCTTTTAACACCTTCCCCACTCCTACATCCTTCAGAGATTTCCATGTGAAAAGGTAAGACCAGGCCAAGCAGAGAGTGTATTTCTGCCTAGATAGTTGTGAATCTTCCAGGATGTCCTCCATTTAGGAATCTTTTGACTTGGAGATGAATATTCTCAGGGGTAACAGTTCTTGAGGAATTTTTCTTCCATTAATTTGCATAAACCATCTCCCTTCTTCCCCCCCCTTCCTTGTTGGAATTTATAGTAGCAGAACAGATTTCCAGAGGTCAATTGAACAATCTATGAGAAAAAAGAAAGCTTCTTTTGTTTGATTTGTGCCTGCAGTTGGTAATCTTATTTGACGCCTCCTCACTTGTCTGAGCAGCAACTTCCTTACCCATCCTCCTTGTTTCACTCATTATTTTATAGGCCATGATCCTGTACTTCATCAGTTAGCTCTCTGTGGATACCTTACTTGTAATTTCTTAATTTGGATTAAAGAATACAAATCTTTCTAGTCACTCCTCATAGAGAGTTTTCTGTACATCTTTACTATCCTCCCCTGCAGATTTACAATCTTACTGTCTAATTCTGTGGTGGCTAGAAATATAAACTGTGTTCAAGTTCTAGAGTAGTCTACATAACTCAGTCAAAATGTTTTCTGGTTTTGTCTTCCATTCCTTTCATTATAACTCTTATAATTTGCTTTTCTAAGCACCTCAGTATATAGGCCTGAGTTTTTCAGAAAACTAACTGCAGGAAATCTAGGATTTTCTGAGTGGTAACGTATAGTTTAGAGCCCATTGGTGTGTATGAACAGTTAGGTTTATTTTCCCATGTACATTACTTTGCATTTACCAACACTGATATTGTCTGTCATTTTATCTCCCAGTCACTCGGTATCGTGACATTGTCTTGCAGTGTTGTCACCTAATTATTCTCTCACTTAGATCATTTATGCATGTTATAAAACAGAGGTCCAAGGACCCTAGTGGTAACCTTTTCCAGTGTTAACACCAACCACTTTTTAACTCATTGTTTTCTATCTTTTAATTTTTAGTCCATGAGAACTTAGTTTCAATACAAATCTTTACTGAAGAATCTTGTAAAAAACTTCCTGAAAAGCCAGTGTCGGATGACTAATTTCCTCTTGGTCATTGATTCTTTGAATAAATTCTAAAAATATATTTACAAAAGACAAATTGTGTCTTCCACTTTATGTTCACAGCTATCCATAGACATACAAGTCTATTTTTCATTATAGTTTCTTTCATTTTCTTCAGTACAGAAATCTGGCTTTCTACTCTGAAGTTCCGCAGTTCATTCTAAGAACCTTTCTATGAACTGAAACTTTGCCACTAACCATGCTACCAAGGACATTTTATGTTTTAACAGAATCACTTACTGCAGTGCATCTTTTTCATATTTTAGTCCCTTTGAAATTCCTAGGTGAGTACCATCTGGTCCTTGCAGTTTGCTACAACTCATGTTATTGATTTGTTCTTCATATAAATGTAAGAATGACTGCACTACATCAGACCAAAGGTCTGTCTACCTTAGTATCATTCTTAGCCAACACCAGATGTCTAGGGAAGATTATAAGAAGGAAAGGACTTATGATAGTTCCTCTAAATTCTCCCCTGGCCTTCAACCATTTGTGGTTCAGAGACTGCTGGAGCTCATATTGTCTGTTAATTTTGAAACTCTTAATGAACTTTTCTTTTGCAAACCTTATACTAGTTGAAGAGAAGGCAGGAATGACTTTTCATATCTGCAAGACCTCATGGCAAAGAGTACCATACAGTAACTGTATGCTATGCACAAAGAACCGGATCCTTTTGTTTTGTTTCATGCTTTTACTGCTTTCAAGGAAACTTACTCTCTTTTCAGCATCTTCATTAAGTTTGCAGACACTCATTACATTCACTGACTTCCATATTATCCATCCTTGATTATAATTTTCCTAGGCTGAAGCACTGTAGCTTTTTAGTTGTTCCTTGCATGGAATTCTTTCCATATACGTCCACAACCTTACTGACTGTCTGTCTCTGAACTTTCTGTTGGGTTGTTTTTGTGGTCTGGAAGCAGTCTCCAAGCTACCTGCAAGTGTTATACCTTTTCAATGCACCTTCTGTTTTCCTTATAACATACTGTCATATTAGATAATTCACTGCAGCCAGGGTAAATGTCATATGAAGTAAGTATTATGCTTCTGGGAATACATTTTTCATCTGTCCTTCCCTGCCTTTTTAGATGCATTTTCTTGCTCTTTGGTTTGCCAACTATGAGGGATAGCAAATAACACAGATCAGGAACTGACTTCCTGAGAAACAGACTGTGCTGAGAACAGTTACCTGTTCAGTCAGTGCCTCTCCTATCTTACTTACTGGAATCTCTGGGAAGACACATCTCAAAGAAGAAAGCAAGATTTTCTGCTTATCTCTGGAAGATACTGAGTTCCTCCAGTTGCTCTCTACAGCCAACCTCTATCCTCTCTTCCTCCAGCAGAGGTTAAGATTTTGTTGACCGTTCATTTGGCCAGGTTGAGAAAGAAGAGGAGAAAGTTCAGTCATCAGCATGTTCAAACAAAGGCTGGGGATAGTCCATAGTAGTCTGTAAGAGCTCTCATGGAAAATTATGCAAACCACATGCCTGCAAACATAGATAAAAAGAGACTAGTTTAGTTTTGAATTCGTAAAATTCTTACTCAGCAACCATATGAAAACAAAATATTCATCTTGGATCACCTCCCTTTTAAACGATCAAAAAATGAATGGGAAAAAATATTCAGGATAGAGAAACTACCAGGGCAAGCAGGATGTGAAAACTGGTGTGAAAAAGCTAACTTAAGTAATTTAGAGAAAAGAAAGAATGAAGACATATACTGACTAGTGAGTTGTTTAATGAAGATGGATTGTTTGGTGCTCTTAATTTAGTCTCATAATGTGAGAACAAGAACACACTCAATTACTCTGAGTGTTAGCAAATTTAAAAGAGATAAAAGGAAATAATTCTTTATGCTGTGAATAGTAAATCTTTGAAACCCAAATAATCTAACATTCAGTTACCTGAGCAATTTAGATTGATTTGAACTGGGCCTTACTGAATGAGAATAAGCATAGCTTTGATTGCTGTTTTGAAATAGGGGAACATAGTGAAATAGCATCACTATATCTAGAATGCCTTTCAGGACATTAGAGTGCATTTGCAATTTGATTTCAAGAGCATGTTCGGTCTAGGAAAACTTTCTATAATGGACAGAAGTGCTGGACTTTCACAAAAAGTTCTGACAGATTTTGGTGTTATATGGTCTCTCAAAAAGCAGCTATGGTATGCTGCTTAAGTCCTCACCTACAGTGGTAGATTCATTCTCTTGTGCTAGCCAGCGAATTGGAGCCAGCATACCACTCTTTCTGTGAGGACTGTAACAAAATCCCTTGGGCAATTGAGCTGACTACTATAACTAAGTCTTAAATAAACGCTGTCACTTGTTTAAGGCACACAGAATTAATCTTTCTTGTCTTATTGGCATTATACTTGATGACATCGCTCCTCATACTGAGGAATTATAACTGAATTCTTGTGCACTGGACAGTTAGTTTATCCGCATGGTGCAAGCATCTATGAGAAGTGTGCTTGGTAGAACAAGGTGCAAGCGGATTAAAGTGAAGAAACAGAGATGAATATTTACAGCTGCCAAGGGCAAACTTCAGAGATTAAGGCTTTCAGATAAGTTTACATTGTTGGAGTGATGATCAGGTATTCTTAGGATTAGCTTCAACAGTCTCTTTTGGTCATTGACATAGTACAACAGACATTGAAGTGTTAAGATCCTGCTGTTAATGAGAAATGACTTCCCTAGGGCAGGCCAGCAGTCCGTCTAGCCCACTCTTATGTCAGGGGCAGGTCAGAGGATGCTATTTAAGCAGAGTGCATAAGCCTGGCCAACTTGCAAGCCGTTACTCACATACTCCCCCAACTTCTACAGCTACTGTATTAGGAACATTGCAAGTTAGATCTTAACACGTTTTTATTATCCATCTGTGAGCCGGTTGTGTATGAATTTGTCTTGTTCTCTTTTGTTCAGATATATCTGCTACTAGAGCCTCCTGGGGCAGCAAGTTCCAGTTATTCTCCAGCCACTAGTAAAACTGGTATATTATTTTGAATCCATCTTGTACTAGTTTGGTGCCACCTTATTCACTGCCACAGCATTCGTGTATTGCTGAGTTTAGTGAACAACAGCTCTGCATTTCTGTTTATCTGCCACTTTGAATTCATAACCCCTGGTCACATCCTTCCTCAGCCTTCTCTCTGGAAAGAATTCTAACCTGCCCTTATGAAGTCGCTACTCCTTCTCCTTGATCATTTTAGTTTTTCGTCTCCCTGTACACATTTTCTATATCCACTACATCCTTCTGAGCTGCAGAGACAAAGGAGGCGCAGGCTACTAGGATATAGCTATGCCAGATGTGGCCATTGCCACAGAAATGGGCTCAAAAATCCTATGACTTCTGCAGTTGTATCTGCCAGTTCAAACCACATCCTAATTCACCGCTCACAAGAAGTCAGCAGCCTAGGAACACAAGCCCATAAATTGCCCTCCTACCCAGACTCTAAAATGCCTTAGACAGGGCTTGTCATTTGCTGCCAGTCAAACTTCCACTTTAGAGACCCTTGTGACTTCTTCAGTTTCCACTGCTGACAGTTGGGTTCTCTTACAATGAAGGTGCAGCCAAGTCTTTCTCATACAGGCTCTTTCTTTGCCATACATGGAGATTATGGGTCCCTGCCTGCCCCTCCCACTCACGCAGGATTTCAGAGAATGCTACCATGCAGGTTGGGGACTTTAGTCCCCTACCTAGCAGCCTGCATTTAGCTTTCAGATTTTCCCTCTGGTATTTCCCCCCTGAGATTGGACCAAGATCCAAGTTTCTCCCCTACATCCTTAAGCAGTTAAAGTATTTTAATCCACTTGATTTAAAATGCAATAAAATGGCCTCAGATTTGGAAGATTCACTTCAGTTTTGGGAAAGCTGGTGACAAAGGTAGACACTGTTACAGTCACGCACTTGTACATGAAGTGGGAAGGGTTCTGTGATGGGTGGTAGAGGATTTTGATGTTAAGGAATATGTTGGCTGAGGCTGCCTGCAGAATGTGGTTAGCTGAAGGGGGACTATGAATATAAATACTTCATAAACATTTCATATGCACTACATTCGCCCTTGCTCTCTGAGGAAATAATGTTCAAATGGCCTGCAATCTTAATGACAGAAGTGGTGGGAACAGATCTTCAGCTCATCTGTGGAGATAGGCTCAAAGGCCCTGTAGTAGTATAGGATGCTTTAATGTTCATCTCCTTCACAGTTCTGCTTCGTAACATTTATCCAACTCTCTGATTCCACGCTCACCGTTTCATGGCAGTTCTCTAAGGAATTTCTTTAGCACCTCTCTTTTACTGGCAGAGTCACAGATCTCTCCATTAGCATCACTGGACAATTTTTTGCTCTACTTGCCCTTTCTGCTACCTACCCCTTTGCACTGCTGGGGCCCGCACTCAGGTTGTTACTACAAATTAATATTTTTTTTCCTGAGCTGCACACTTTTGCATGCATTGACATAATTAACATACACAAATCATAATTAGCATGTTGGAGTGACCTCTTGGGTGGATATCTTCTCAGCTTTGAACAAGCAGGAAATATGCATAACCATTTTTGCAAATCCTGCCACGCATTGGATGCTGACACTCCTGCGTGCACCCTGAGGTGCCCAGAACTGTCAGTGCCCTGTGCTCAGGGTATTAATTGGCCAACCAATAGCATAACAGCCAATCAAACAGCTTAAGTAACAAAGGCAGCATTGTATATTTACTCTGATTATCTTACTTTTGCCTAATGAAGCTGCTTTAAGGTTTCTCTCCTGGCAAGCATCCAAAATGCTTTTATCTGCCTGCATGCAGTGGGCTGTCAAGCTGAGAGAAAAAGCCTCCTTTGTGTGCACAGTCTGTCTTTTTTTTAGAGGAGTTGCTGCAGAGAAAAGGGTGGATATCTTTGTGGGTGCCTTGACTTTCATATGTTGAAGGAGGCCTGTAAGGGTGTCTTTTTCATAAATGTTCTGATTTTTTTTAACTTTGATCCCAATGAATGGAATGTGCGTTGAGACTGCAGCAGGCATACAGTTCCATTGTCATGTGGCTCCTCCATTTTGGTTAATTTCTGTGTCCCTAGTGATATTACTGGGCCCGTTGGTTATTTGCGTATGTACCTTAGACCTGCATCTGCTGGATGTCTTCCCTTGTCCCCCTCCTTCTCAAAAAGATCAGAGGGATTTTAATACAATTCTTACAGAAGAAATTTCTGAAGGGAGAAAGAAAAAGAAAATCAAGAAATTAACCTGAAGTGGACTTCAAATTGTACGTTACCTTAGTTCCCAGTGCAATACCTAACATAGGGATACAATTCTGTAAGGAAAATGGTGAGAAGAATTGGGGAGGGGCTGTAAGCAGCATAAGAGCAACCACAGGTCTGTGTTCTCAGGATTAAAAGTTTCACTAGTTTGTGTAGATATTTCTCAACTTTTAATCCCAATTAAAGCCTGCTCTTGATGCACAGCAAAACTTTTCTTCAATTCTAGAGTAATTTAAAGCACTTTAAACAAAACTCTCTTAAAAGATTGCACAGGTTTCTTATATTACAAATGAGAAGATTATATATTGGGGGATTTTTTTCATTTATTTTATAACTGAAAAAATATGTTTACACTCTTGTTTGCTCATGATCCTATTTTTCTTTTAAGAATTTCCTTGCATAGTCAAGTGATAACAACTGTAGTAATTATAGGCCATGCAAATAAAATTGTGCTGGAATGAGTCCATTCCGTTTTCAGCCAGGTATGCCATTTTCACTGCTGTATGTCATAGTAGACTCCTGACTGGATTTGCAAAAGTACTGTTTTTTCACTGTTTTTTTTTCTTATATTTACATAAAAATTTATAAAACAGAGCTACCTGGCTTCATAGATTGCACAGAAATACAGCCCTTTAGGGGAAAATGTAAAACTGGTGGTAGATAGTTATTAAGTGAAACTTCTACCATGAAGTCACCCTGATAGTGTAGTAGCTGGGGTTTGACTCATTCGCCATTGCTTCTAATTGATAAAAATGTACCTTTTCTCGCAGGTGTTAAGCACACCTCTGATTGCATGAGATTATTCAAGATTTCAGCAATTGTCTTTTCTTCTTGTTTAGAAGCTAACTTCCCCACCAAACTGAAACTCATCAGATGTGTTTAGGCTTGTTTCCTAAACAGATGTCAGGGTGCTGCCCGGGTGCCTCTGCTCGTCGTCAGCAAGGATGGGGCCACCCGCGGCTGTGCTGTGACTGAGCTGTCCCCGAGCCCCGGCAGCCAGATCCTGGGAGGGATCTGCTATGGGCCCTGGCACTGGAGTCCTTAAAAGAAATGCACTAACCTGGAGAAAATGCAGGGCGTTAAAAGAACAGAGTTCAAATTGGTGGAACGTGGTAGTGACTTGTTCTCTGCTCTTTCCTATTCAGGATGGCTCTGTGTTTTTTACAGTCATGACACCTGAATTTACGGATTTTTGTGAGTGATTTGGCAAGAGCCCAGGGACAGAGTAAGTGAAGTATGAGGCATGCTCCAGGGAAGCCAGCATGGGGAGCAGCATGGCGCTAGGTCATGTCCCTGTCAGTCACCTCATAAAGGCAGCTACTTGTTTTTCCATGGCAGAGGAGAGTGAGATGCATCTGGGAACTTGAAGGAGGAGAAAGAGAGCACAGTGGCTACAATGGTTCTTAGGCTGAAGTCACCATTTACCTCTATTAATCCAGCTAGTCTATAAGGGTGACTGAGCTAAAGAGGAAGGAAGTGAGGTGCTAGCAGGTGCACTGGAAAGCTAGTTCCATCCAGCCAACACTTTCCCTTTGAAGAGCCCTAATCAATGCCAGATCATCCCCATATAAAATTCTTTAACCTATGCAACCTTCTTAACTTACAAACTCACGTTTTTTCCCTATCTAGTTTTTTTGATTTAATTTCCCTTGTGCTGCTGTGTATTTCTATTCTAAGTTCTTAAGTAAGAACTTTTTATGTGTCTGTCTTGGTAGTGCTTACTGCTACTGCTACTGCTACTACTAATAATTAATATAAAGCTGTTATTATTATTATTTTTTATTATAGAGATAAAGTTTTCTGTCATGATATAATTGACACTAACCATTCAAAACCAGATGAATGAAGAGTCTATTTTATCTAACAGCAATGAAAGGTAACTTTTCATTAATATGCAGAACAGTTGGCATTTTTACTACAGTAATTACTCACCTAACCTTCCAAAAGTTATAATTTTTAGGAACCACAGTATCGCACAGTGTTAGATCAGTTTGCAGTTTTTTATAAAACAGATAATGAGTACTCTTCCTTTGAGTATTCAGTGTAAAGTAATTATCTTGTGGTTTTAAGAAATGTTCAGCCACCACAGACAACATATTTCAGTTTATGAAAGACGTACCATATATGTCAATTTGTGTTTAGTGTGTGCCTATTCCAAGATACCAAAGGAGCTGAAGTAGGTTCATAATGGATGTAGTTGTTTGCTTTAGGTAAAACAAACACATTTTTTTGATCCTGTGTGTATGAACAGAAAATACTGTGTGACAAATCCATAGATAAAAGACATATGCAGCTGTTTCTCAGTATCTCAAGCATGGTGCCGTGCAAATAACTAATCAATTTTCTTTTAGGTCAGTAACAAGTCATGTATTAATGAGTAAAACCTGTTTCACAGTTACGTGCCATATGAAAATTTATCCTCTGGAAACATAATGTGGTTGCTGGACAACATGCAACCTTTCTGTAGCAGTCAGTGTTCTGTTTCCACTATCGTGTTAAGCTATTGATAACCAGCCCAAACACTCAAATATCTTAGGTCATTAAATCAACAAAACCTTTTACAGAAACTCTGTTACTTCATTGATTATAATCTAGAATTCAGAAGATTTCATTGTACTTCTTCTGTAATGATAAAATAAAAAAGGGAAAGAGCAACAGAAAAGCAAACCAAGCTCCCCCAAATTATGAGAATATTATTTACTTCTTATTTCTGCATACCTGTTACTGAGAAGTAACTGTTAAGTGCTGCATTAGAATGGAACATTCCCTACAGTGAAACTGAGATAAGTTACTGCTCAGTATACTCAAATTCTAATTAGAAAATCTTGACATTTTTTGTATTTTGACTCACTTCCAATATTACAGTATCTTTACCCGAATATGTGTTAAGTAAGAATTTTCATTTAAGGAGGGCTTATTTCACTGTGAAATTATTTTCGGAATTTGTACCTGCCCTGCATGGATCTTTAAAAAGTAAGAAAGCTTTTTTATTATTGTCTACATAAAAATGATAATACATTTTTCCTCCTGTGTCGAGTGAGCATAAGTGTTCTTAATCACAATAAATCATCACCTCTGTATATGTGTGGGTGTGTGGGTGTGAGTTTAGGTCTTAGATTTGCTAGAGAAAAATGTGAAAGGTAGTTGGGACTATCTGTGTTACCTCTACTGTAGCAAGTAGCATGGACCAGTAGAAGCAAGACCTCTAGTATGAAACACTTGGTGTTCATGCCCACACAACACGCATTTTAATGGGCGGATAAGCTCTAGGCTGTCCTATAGACTGCAGCCCATTTGCAGCTGGTGTGCATTGGGTATACTCCTTCTTGTTTGGTTTCACCTAAAAGGATTCCAGTTCATGTGCTCCGTGGCAGCTCCACGGTGCAAATAAAAGTACAGCAAATAGGGACAACTGGCAATTTGGAAATGCTCTCCCAATGCAAATTAAAGCACAAATGCAGGCACATGTTCTGTGTCTCAAAAGCCATAATCAAGCCATAATCAAAAAGAAAGGAAATAGCTTTGAGAAGGCAACAATGTGACCTAAGAGATGGCAGGTCTAAAGGAAAAGTATACCTATTACGGCTATCTGTGTACAAAACCAATGGAAGGAAATGCGTGCTGAAACCTGATCAGAAGCTATGAGGTGTAGGAAAAAAGAAGTGAATGGACATCTGTTGATACTAACGCTAAGGGAAATTAGTATCTTCTTCAGAATATTAAGGAACAAATGGAATTAAAAAGCAACATTCACTGGCTTCTAGATGAAGAAGGTTTGTCAACCAAAATACTGAAAAAGCACAAATATTCACCAAAGAGATCTGTGTAGGGGCAAAAGGCAACATAGATGTAGCACACTTCACTCCAAAAGCATCTAAGGAAAAATATTAAAAAAACAGCCTATATACAAGCTTGAACAAGTAGAAGGACTGGAGGATTTGAGAAAAGACATAGTGTGCAGAACCATCTGCTGCTGAAACAGTGGATTTACAAACTGAAATTCTCATGAGTCGCGTTGGACAAGAGCCTCTTTTCTTCTTCCCACATACTTTTCCTTGCAGTTACATGTGTAGCAGCATGATATATGAGGCAAAGAATAATAAAAGAAGCAGGGAGCAAAGCAACTCTGCACAGATGTCTTCTCACTGCCCCTCCTCCTGATTAATCCTACAAGTTCTGCTTAGATATTAGAATATCTGTGAATTCATTGGTGAGAATTTGTGCAGTCTAATGAAGAAAAGTGACTCACCAAAGGAAGACCACCTTTTTTGTTATTTGGATGGGAAATTCCCTCATAGCAGAACATTTGTTACCATGTAAACATAATGCAATAAATAACACAGCTAACATAGTCCACTTTGCATTTCTTGGGCAATGTGTTTACTGTAATTCATTTGAACACATATAAATCTGTACTAATAGTTTTTTACTAGGTGCTATGCTTGACTCAGTAGGTGTTAACTTTGATTTAGTAGATTAAATATCTGATTCAGCAGGTAATTCACATGTTTCAACAGGTTGTATAGCTGACTCAACCTGTGAAGTATCTGGCAGTGTTTATTTTTTCCAGAGGTTGGTTTATCCATTTTAGTATGAACTTTGTCCAGTTCTCCATATGGCACATTAATTTAAGTGCAAGTTAAACATTTTACTGGGAACGTATATTATAAAGTGTTCACTTAAATATATTTATACAGCCCTTCTGAATTTTAAGCAGAAGAACATGCCCTACTGAAAAGGTTTTTTTCTAAACATTATCCTTCCATTAATATTCATTTTTGTTCAGTTATCATCCTGAAATCTTAGGAAAAAAAAAGATTTTTTTTTTGAGATAGTTCATACCAAAAAGATGACAAAACATAAAAGAATAGGGGAGAGGTTCAGGTTTCAGCATATAATGGTACACCCATGACAAATGGATATCTATTTTTTTTCTTGTTTTTAATTTTTTGCATCTTACAGGATACACAGCAGAAATTAGTTTGAAAGAAACCTTGAAAATAAAGCAATCACAGGAGAGTCAGCATGGAAAAATATGTAGGAGAAAGAGTAAAAGGAGAAATCAGAGTAACATGGTTAGCACTGTTTGAACAGCCGGGGACAGGCTGTGGAAGAACACGTTACAACATACTTCCGAAGTAAATGTTTTGGTAATAGGTAACATTTAAGTTCGCAGCTACTGTATCAATGAATGGGAAGTACAGATGAATACAGAGAAGAACCATAGCATTTCATACTGACGTGTATCACAGCCAACAAACAGCAGATCTTTTAGGAGGTACCCACAAACAGCCGAGGAAGAGAAGTCGTTGCACTGTCTGCCGTACTACCATCTAGTGGTTCCTACTAAGATTACCACCATGCGCAAAAGTAAAGTAAATCTTGGCTGGTGGAATGGATTAGTTCTAAATCTTTTCTGAACTTTTAGCAGTAGATTTGTCTGGATTTTATTTGTGAAAGAATTAACTCAGGCAAGCAGGAGTTGATGAGTAGGATCCTAAATACCCAGACCAAACTCCATCATAGTTTGATACATACCTATTTTAACGCTCACCAAGTTCTCAGTCTTCAGTACCTGTTTTTCCTTTTGCACATTAGACTGCTGAGAACAAGACCTAAACCTGCAACGAAAACCATAGGGTTTTATTTTGTTTGACTTAGAGATTTCACTGCATATTACCATTTCATGCAACTTGGGTATCCCATGGTGGAAAATATTCCTTAGTTTAATTGGACTTTTACTGTTTCTCACTTAAAGTGATAATTGCAGTCCTTCATTGCAGGTGGATAATTTTGCTTTATTTTGCTATTCTTGCTTTATTCTGGTTTTTGTTGTATATGTAATGTTTTCTAGGCATAAGTGAAAGTTGGATAGTTCTAGAAAATGCCAGGCACAGCACAGGGAGCTACAAAATAAAAAATAGATAAGGCAAGGGAAGAATCACTGTTGAACTATTGTAAATGTGTTACAAATTTTTAGCCTTCCAAGCTTAGCTTATTCTAACTTTGCATTGCATAGTTGTACTGAGTACTGGCTGTACTGACTATGTTTATATTTACATCTGTATGGACTGATAGAATAAATATGTGATTTTTTGTATTTCCATCCTTAATTATTGTAAAAAGTAGAAATTAGTATCTGCTAGACAAGGTGATTTCATTTACTGAAATTGTTTTTGGATGTTTCTTGCAGTATACTTTAGAAATAACAGTGCTAAACAACTATAAATATGATGTTGATGTACTATGCTGTTGAGCTGTGATGAAATGGGCTAAATTTTACCTCTGTAATGCATGACTTCTTAATGTATGACTAAAGGTATTAGAGGTAAAGAAAGCATGAATATCAATCTGTTTCTGTACTCAAAATGACCCCTGGTTTTATTAGTAATGGAATCTAAGTGACATCATCTTTTGACAGTCATGATCTTTAACCCAGTTTGATCTAAACCAGACTCCTTTGGAATGATATCATTAAGGTAAATCCCTGAAAGGAGAGCAAACCGTTTTAGTACAAACCATTTAAGGGTATTAAGTTACTGGGAATGATTTCACTGATTTTTTTCATATAAAGGACAAACAATTTCAAGATTGCAGGTTAATATCAAGACACAACTGAACCTTCAAATTTTTTGCAGTTGAATTACCTTTAAGCTTCTTAAATACATTACGAGTCTTCACATCTTTTAAAACACGGTTCAGAAGCCATAGTTGATTATTTAAGTGAATATCGCAGTACAAACTATTATACTTTATTTGACTAAATAACATTGCACTGAAATGAAAAAGAAAAAAAAAGGAAATATTTTATGCAAAAAATCTTATCCTTTCTACCCTATCCACTCCCAACCCATCCCCTCTGTCCTATGAATTCATGGATCTTTTCAAGAACTGACCATGCTGGGATTCTCCTTTTCTGTCAGATATTAACTAAGAGTTTTAATGAGTTAACTAAGGTCTGTTGTGTATGATGTATCATACAGGATTATTTAAAAAATCAAGTATTGATACTAAATGAAGAATAATAAAGTTTTGATTTGACACCGGAAAGGAAGTCCATATTGCCCAAATTACCCACCACAAGGAAAGTTGTGAGCAAAAGATGTGTGATTTGCCTCTGTGCCTGATGCTAATGTTTGCACTTGAGCTTTTCCATTTTAAAAAACCTTTAAACCACTGAATGGAAATGAAAATAGCAGCTAAAATTCTCCCAATAACAAAAATACACAAGTATACATTGAAGAGCTTTGCTGTTACCAAGATGAACATTATCTTTTAGTCAATTGATTAGTTTTGTCAGTGTTCTTCCCTGAAAGCACATTGCGTATGGACAGTGTTATAGTGGTATTATCTTGAGCTTAATCCTGATATTTTTGGTAGCATTACTTTTGTTTTTATCTTCCAGCCAGGTGTTTCCAATAGTTTTGACTGTAAGATAACCCAATAGCTGGTGATTAATGTAGCCATCGTAAAGAATATAAACAATCCCGGAAACAGAACTCAAAGTTCAAATATGGATGCTAACAGTAATTGCTTTTAACAAGTGCAAGGAAGAAGTGAGAGGAAGCCTGGTATTGAATTTTGTGTTGCCAAAGAGAAATGACCAGCGATAACAGAAGCATCAGAAACACAGAGTGCAGAGAGGTAGCACTTTGCACAGGAAATATCATGAAACAGCCCATGTCAGCCCAGTAGTAATTGGGCCTTTGAAGTTTCAAATGTGAGAAGAGATGAACATTCATCTTTAAAGTGTGCTGAGTCTCAGGGATTGCTTTTGGTTAAAGTAGGAATGTGCAGTTATTTGAAACCTGACCCTGAGGTCTCTAAAAAGTTTGGCTTAGGTTGTGCTAGAACTGACCTTGTAAATTTAGACAGCTGCTAGACTACTGCTAGGAGCAAATTATTACAACAATTGTGATTTTCATGACTAGCATAAAAGCAAAGGGCACCTATTTAAGACCTGTGGGGTCAACTTTCACATTTACTACATTGCAGAGAAGTAGAAGCGGTGAAATCTCGCGAGAATAAGGTACCGTGAAGAACTTTGAGATTCTGCATAGAGCTAGAGGAAAAAGGAAAAAAAAACACCTAAGCATAGGAGAAGAGTTTTTTCAAGACATGACTTATTCTGGTGTAAAAAATATTACTTAGGAATATCTTATTTTAAAACAAAAATCTCATTTACAAACAAGTATTTAGAGAGAATGTGCCAAATATTAAAAAATATAGCAAACCCTGAAATTATAAGAGGTATTTTTATTTGTTTTGCTTATTTTATTAAAATAAGAAATAGTTCAGTAACACAGTGAGTCTTTTAGAAGAGCAAAAAGGGTTTATCAAAATTCAGTTGATTTTCTTTCTGAACTTGTTATAGCTGAAGACTGGATATAAGCCTAAGGTCCAAATCTAGATATGATTTTGTGGTCACTTTGTTTTATGCCGTGTCCATTGGACGTAGTCTGGATTATACGTCAGAGACTGAAATCACATATGCAAATTCATCATTTGAATTTTGGAAAAGTTGTGATTTGATCTACTTTTTAAAGTTGTTTGGTCGATCTGAATCCAGCAGTTTTATTTGCATGAAGACATAAAGTTGAGAATTATTTCTTTATGAGAGATTTTAGAATTTCCTATAGAAGTAAGTTTAACTTATTTTTCTCTTGACATTCGATAACAAAAACAAAAGCAGTAATAATTACTGTTATGTTTTTTAGCTTGTTCACATCTCTACCTAGCATCTGATCGTGTGCTTTCCTCAAATCACTTAATCTCTTATGGACCCAGAATTTAAACACCCATGTACACTCATCTTTTCTTATTCAGCTTACTGACACATGACAATTCACCTGCCTACCTGGCTTATTTTCACCTTTGTGACTCAGTTGTTCGTCAACAAGCAACCTGACTTCTAGGGTTCACTTTTAAGAAAAATACAGTAATGGGGTTTGTATGTCTGTACCGAGGTGTGATGGTTTCACAGAAATGTGGGGAATCCAAAAAGGTACTTCCTTCCAGAATGTTGAAAGCTAATTTTGATATGAATAACATTACTATAATTTGGAGCTCTAGCTCATGAATGAGCTTCATTGTGCTGGATACTATACTCATAAAAAGCAAAGCTTACAAACCAGGTATAAAAAGAAGCAGCAAATGAGATTTTAAAGAAATAATGAATATTGGTTACAGCATTCAGATGTCAAATTATTGGGATGTTTTTGTGAGTATCACATTTAAGAAATACTTTGAGGAAGGACACACTGACAGAGCAATTGCAGAGATTAAAAAAAGAACCTGAAAAAAGCCATGGAGGATAGTCGTAAGAGGATAGGAGTTTTCTAAAAATATTGGAGTTGATGGGTAGCTGAGTGAACGAGGAGGAGAGTGAATACTAGTTCTAAGGTTTTCCTAGGAAGATGCCATTAGGCATTTGGATGAAAGTGGTTTTGATTTATTGCAATGTACAAGAACTTGTTTGAGAGGATCTAGGATGGAAATGCATTTTAACTTGAGTATAGTATAGAAATTTATTTAGCTCAGAGGTGCAAGAGAGATGGACTAGGTAAGGAGGCAGATCAAAACCGTTTTTTTGTGAGATGGAAAACAGTAAGCCAACCATTTATTACAAGGAGAAAGAGCCGCAGCAGAGTTAGAAGTGTAAAAAAACAAGAAAATGAGTAAGAATGAACTCAGGAAGGATCAGCAAATGGGCTGGATTCACTAGTGAGAATGTAGGACGGTTTTGGTCTTGGGTTTTGTCAGTCATTATTTAAAATAAATTGGTGAGCTCCTGTGTGCTGAAACAGAGATTTGAAGAATAAGCCAAATGTCAGAAATGATGACATGGACAGGGAACATGAGTTCCACAAGGAAGAAAAGCAGATCTGTTTAGCCTGGACTTAGACCTTCTCATTAGATAAATGCCAGAACTGAAGAAGAACATGAATTTAGATATTTCTTAGAGACATTCACTGTTGGTAAGGGTACCATCAGAGTAAAAGAGTGCAAGAATGAGCCAAGGCTGGCAATTGTAGAGCAAACCTTGCAACACAAGAAATGGGCAGGCAAATGAAGGACAGATGAAAGTGAGGAATGTTAAAGATCACTATTTAATAATGACCATAGGCTCTTCTTTGCCTTCATACATGCTCAACAGTCATCTCTTCACCATCTAGGTCCATTAACAGAGACAGAAATGGTTTTGTGTATTTTATACTGCAACTGTTAGTCCCCTGGAGCTAACTAGAGCTAAATAACTCCTTTGGTGTCCATTATGTTTTCTAGAACTGGAAGCATTCCTGTATGTCTGTTCTTAATCCTCTTCAGGTTTTCAACAGTCTTTTAAAGAGTGGGTACAGAAATAAAGTTTTCCAGAAGGTATTTCTTTAGTCTATATTCAGTCTAAGGTCACATCACTATATATTAGCATTTTCTTGGTGCATCAAGGAGCTAAATTCTGTCTGGATGTTCTAGTATCTTCTAAAATTTGAAATACTGATTTTGCTATCTTTACTTTGGTAAGGTAGAGGTTTCATTTTTGTAGAATTTGCATGGTTTAGGGAACATACTGAAGAAAGTTTAAAGAATTAAGAAATCTTTGGATGAATTAGTTCACTGACTGTGTGCCAAAAGGTTTTGGATGAGTATAGATGCCCATCTAGAAACCTCACTTGTCAAGAGAAGTTAGCAGGTCTGAGAAGCATGTATTTGGGATGTCATGGTATAATTTTGCTATTGATTCCAAGGGCAGTGCTTGTTCATTAGGATTCTTCAAGTTGACCCCTACCCTGTGCTGTTTGCTGACTTTTTTCTGTTTAAAAAATATCAAATATCTTTGTGAAGCTTACCCCCTCCCTTCTACTGATGAAGTTATCATTCTAGTATTTCCAAAGTGTTTTATGTTTGTAAGTGACATTAAGTAATGTGTGTTCTGCTGTTTCTGACTGGCACTTCACACATAGCCCTTTCACTCTCATCTCAGAAGTGTAACAACATTGTTCACTATATTTTGGTTGTCAGTGCAGATGAAAGTCATTCCTAGCAAAATCTGCCATGGAGCTGGCAGTCAGAGAACAGCTGACATCAAGTGCAAGTCCTTATCTGTCAGGGCTATGGCATGGTACTGATTGAAAAACTTTAAGTTATTGCATGCCATCCATCTCTGGTGGATATACAATGGATATGCCAGTTGGACTTCTACTTGACACCTAACACTAGTGCTGGTAGCTGTAGTGGAATATTCCTGAAAGTGAATGAATTTTATTTGTAGTCAATTATTTGCTCTTCTGCCTATAGAAGTGCATGTGTATTGTATACATTTCTTTACAAAACTTTACAAAATGTTGGGCTGCTTATTAGCTAAAATACTGAATGTAGATGTAAAGACTTAAAAAATATTAAGTTCATCCCAAATTTATGGACATCTAGCTTTTCTAATGGTTTTGTAAAAAGTGTAGATTGAACTTTGTTGTTGCATTTCACTTAGATAGTGTAGAACGGAGTCCAGCCTCTCTTTGGATGTTCTGCAGTTTAGGACCAACAGATGGTTTCATTCATGTGGATCTAGTTTCATTGTCTCTGTCAAATGTGCTAATCTTGATGAACAGGCCACAAAAGCAAGGCTGGTTTAAACAGACACTGTCAATAATCCTTTACGGTATAGAATATTACTTTAAATTGCCTCCAGTCTTGGATCAGATGTGTTTAGTAAGGTGAAAGTTTTTAAAGATGGAGTGTTTTACTTTTGATCATGGATTGCACAGATCTAAACTGGATGCGCTGATCAGACTAGGGACTTAGGTGGAAGAAGATAGAAGAATTTGTAGTCTGAAAGTAAAAAAAGTCACAACATTTTTCTCAAATTCAGGAATAATAGGCAAGATCTTTTAGATATACAGAACATTAAGAAAGTTTTATGTTTACTAACAACTTCTTTTTCAAAAAACCTTGAAAACTATTGCCTAAATAGAACTTTCATAACTATGGGAGATGCCCTCTGTACCCACACTCATTGAATTATTCTATTTTTCTATGTAGTACTTCCATGGATAGCCTTACTGCTAGCAGCAGTGAAAAGAAAGACAGGCAGAAGAGTCATGAGTAGAAATAAAGATTTTGAGGAGATGATACAGGAAGTGTGCCACCTCTGGGTTGAAATAGCATTCAGCAGAGGGATGGCAAAAGCAGCCACTTCTTGTCTCTGCATTTGCTGGGATGTATCTTGTAAGGTGGAAAAGTAATTTTCTCCTGTTGAGGAATGGATGCTAGACACTGAGTGAGAAGAGCAATGAGAAAAGAAACATCAAAAGAGCATAAGCCAAAAAATGTTCCTCCTTTCTAGGAGAAATGCTGTCTAAAGCTTGGAGAATCCCACATAAAATAGTCACTTTGTCTTGAAAAGTAGGGTGAGTCTCGTGGGGAAGAACCTGGGTGTAACCTGGGAGCAAGCTCTGCAGCCCATCCCTGCAATTTTTGGGGGCCAGTCTTATTTAACATTTTTATCAGTGATCTGGACAAGGGGATTGGAGTGCACCCTCAGTAAGTTTGCAGACGACACCAAGCTGGGTGGAAGTGTTGATTTGCTTGAGGGTAAGGAGGCTCTGCAGAGGGATCTAGACAGACTAGATTGATGGGCCAAGACTAACTGTGTGAGTTTCAGTAAGGCCAAATGTCGGGTTCTGCACTTTGGCCACAAAAATCTCCAGCAACGCTATAGGCTTGGGGAGGAGCGGCTGGAAAGCTGTACAGCAGAGAGGGACTTGGGGGTGTTGATTGACAGCCAGCTGAACATGAGCCAGCAGCGTGCCCAGGTAGCCAAGAAGGTCAGTGGCATCCTGGCCTGTATTAGGAATAGTGTAGCCAGTAGGACCAGGGTAGTAATTTTACCCCTGTACTTGGCACTGGCGAGGCCGCATCTTGAGTACTGCGTTCAGTTTTGGGCCCCTCACCACAAGAAGGACATTGAGGTGCTGGAGCGTGTCCAGAGAAGGGCAACGAGGCTGGT